>PNEQ01001565.1:14338-66878 GCA_003012365.1 Medauroidea extradentata | reverse complement strand
CCCGTGATAAAGACCATGATATCAATCGCTGACCAAAATATATTCACTTCAATTCACTTAACTGTTTGAGAAGAGTGTAACTTCATTTGTACCAAATACAGTTAAGTTTTTCATTAAAAATAAGCCTGTGTTGAAAAGAAAAATTATAATTTTATCGAACTGATTTTATGTCTTAATTTCGTTTGCATTACTGTTTTCCTTAACGAAAAATTTATTCGCTGCTAACAAATTTATGTTCTGGCTCTGCTGACTACAAATACTGACTTTGCACTTCAAAACTGCACTAATAATGCGAGTTGTAGAGAAAGCAAAATATAATTACCTTAGTGATTATTTAGAATAGAACTACATTTGGTAACAGGTACCACAATGTTAAGCTAAAGATTCAATTTATTTTCGTATACGTTAAAAAGCGATGCTGGCAATATTTAACGCAATATAGAAGAAACAGTATTCACTTTATCAATTGATCAACGTTCCCTTGGCCGAGAATATAGTGATTTTATCGTACAGACAACTGAAAAATTTGGTGCACCCTACGTGTGTGAAGCTCTTAGACAGTAGTATTATCAACAAATGACTATCGAAAACATGCGTAGGGGGGATGCCAAGATTGACGACTAAAGTGGCACACAATATATCTGACGGCAAAACTTATTTATGTTTGATTTGTTCTTTATTCTTTTTTTCTAAATATTTAAAAGTTTTGGTAATTGTGAAAAAAGTTCAAGGTCAAAGCACTAGGCCAAGTTCAAGGCTATCTAAGATGGCGATTGGTTACAAAAACCCACTGACTCTACCTGGCGTGCAAAAATTGTCTTAAATTACTACTTACTTGCAGTGCTATAATTATTTTTGTTGATTGTAAATATAATAAAGAATGTTTCAGAAAGAGTGACCATTATTGAAACAGTTTTTATATCTCTACATAAACGTGTATACTTATATATAGCTATACCCTTAGTTATGTGCGTACGAAAATGTCTACTCTTGTGGCGTAGTAGAAAATATTGCCTTGGAAGTTTGAAGACGTATAGGTAACATAACCATACGTCAAAGACGACGCAGTATGTTTGTCACTGAACCACAGTAATCTTCCGACAAGAAACAATCTGACTATCGAACTCCACTCGTTGCTGACAATAATCTCACCTGGAAAGATATTATTACTTTGGCGTCCACTATGGCTGTGCAGGTATGTGTTAAGGGCTGGGTAAGCTACAATATCGAGCGGTCGAATTGAACACTCAATCGCCAGTAAAATCTAAACTACTCATCAAAATTTAATTAGATTTATTTAAATAGTAGATATTTTATCAGTGGACGTTTATTTATGTAGCACTATGCGGTGATATGTTTAACTTTAGAGTAAAAAATTAAAGACTATTTTTGGACAAATACAAAATCTACAAAAAATTAGAACTGTAATTTTTATAATTTTTAATTTAATATCTTCACCTCTATGATAATCAAATAAAAAATAATAATCGCCTTTTGATTTGAAAATAACTTTACTATCCGAAAATCTCTGCGCGAGCGGTTTACAGATGTTAAAATTAAAGTCTTTTTGAAATTCGGTTATTATAGAGGCCTAGATATTGTCATATTAAAAATTATAAAAACCACAGTTTTCCTTTTATTTTTTTTTTTTTTTTTGTTTTAATTCAAGTACTTAATTTTCATAAAACAGTAAACAGTTTTTATTTACATACTCGATGAAAGTAAAGCTAATTACTGCATAGTGCTATGTAAATAAACGTCTTCTGATAAAATATCTACTCCGCTAAAATCTCATCGAAATTTGATGAGTAGTTCAGGTTTTATTGACGATTGAATATTCCGATCGTCCGCTCGTCATCGTAGCCTTCCATACCCCTCAAATATGCTCGTGGCTTGTTTCGAATGGTTACACTGGTGAAGTATTTGTAGGCGAGAGATATAACTGGTGCAATAATTGATGAAGGGATAAGTTTGTATTTGCTATTTATTACTTATTCCTTCTTAATATACAAATTAAGGTAATATATAAAATAAATATTGAATATATTTATATTAAGTACTGTAACGTTTTCGATATCGTTAGCTGGGGTTTCTTGAGATAACAAAATTTGTCATTTTTTTACTGTGATTTTTTTTTCACACGTGGCAGCTGAAAAAAAAACACATGTATGTAGTATCTGGAACTCCCGGCTTAAAAACCATGATTCAGGAACGAAATAAAAAACATAATATTCCTGGCAAGTATTCCCAAGTGACCCCAGTCCACGATACTTACGTTAATAACATATGTTAATGTACAAAACAACATAACAGCTACAGTTATTCTGTTAAACCCTTAACATAGGCACGAGGATTTATGAAATTAAAAATGTGTTTACCACACTTGTACTCTGTTAAGTTGTAATAGTTTATTTAAGTTAAAAATAGAGTTGGCAACTAAGAAGATTTCCAGTGTCGGTAGAGTTGCTCTGTTTTCTGGTTTTTTTTTTCTCAACAAACTGGGAGATGAAAATATGGCTTTAATAGATACCGTAGACTACAAATGAAAAAATAATCGTAAATGCTTTATTGTTTACTTGTATTATACTAAATTCATAAATTCTTCGTAAGTTAATGCAGATAATTACAAAAGGATTTCATTTTTAATCAATAGGCAAACTATAACAATAAAATAAAACTGGTTTTATTGCGAAATACCTCTGAATAAACGCTCATTATCACTTTCCACACTAGGGTCACGAATAATTCTGATCAGTAAGTGAAAACACATATTACTATTATGAAACCTTTATTAGAAGACTGCAATTATTTTGCTTGTATAAATTGACAACTGTCCTTCAGTTGACAGGGGCGTCATTTGGTGCTTCAGGGGGGGGGGTGGAAATGCCCCCCACCTGGATTTAGAATTTCAAGTGTATAAAATATATTTTTTGTATTTTGTTATTTAAATATGCTAACTTAACCACATAAAACTGCAGTTTTATTACTGAAATTTCTAATTTATATATGCTTAATTAATAAAAAAGATCCAACAAGGTCATTGTCGCCAAAAAAATCTTCTCGCCCCCCCCCCCCCCCAAGAAAATCCTAAAATGACGCCCCTGTCAGTTTGCTATTATATTAACCTGTATTACATGCTATATGAAACCAAATTTGGTAAGGGTCTTAACATTTACTGAAATGTGTTTCGAAATAAAGAACATGTTTCTTTCTCGATGTGGAAACCTTTGAAGTCAATGAATTAAAATTTTTTTCCTACATTAATAATTTATCCTCTGTAAACTAAATAAGAGTTTCTAGCAAAGTGAAATAACATTACATTATCTGGTGTCTACTGCCCTGCCAAGACCATAACATTATATTCACCTTTGTGGTGGTGCTACCTATACTGATATCGCTAGCAATAAAACTGTAATCTACATTTGAGACCGTGTGCTACTGACAAAAATTTTTACGACCTAAGCTACTGAACAATATGAGGTACGAAGCACTTGAGGTTTGATGTTCTTTTGTACTGTGTGGACTGAGTATCAACAAACTTCCTTTAACAAATATTAGTGCAATAAATCGTCCCGGAAGAAATTTAAAACTATTACATAAATGTCTCAAACGGGAACGTGTAACCAGGTGAGTGTGTTCACAAATACATGTTAAACTGCAGAGTAACCTAGATTACACTTCATTGCATTTTTATTAAATAGTCAATAAAAATATTTTTAACTGAACTTTCTGGGTTGTGAGGTTGTGGGTTTATAAGTTGACTATTTTCAGAGCAGGCTCACAATAATGTGTAATGTGATGAAAGTTAACTATGATTGCACATAGGCAAAAACCCACAGTATATATAAATAAAGCTCATATAAACAACTTTAACATCATTTCGATATACTAAATTAAGATGATTTTATTTCTTCAATTTTAATATTTTCACTTATCTGCTTAAAGACCCAAAGGATAGAACCTGTTTCTTCGTGATTAAGGAGACGTTAGTAAATTATTTGGTGTAAGTTTAGCGATGTACGATTCATGATAAAATTCGAATAATTAGTAGAATACTTGCAAAAATGAAATCGACATTTGCAAAATTTTGTATTTTCCACAAGCATAGCACATATTACAATGAATTATTATAAAACAATAATTTAATTTTGAAAATTTCAATTCATAAACATGTTACATGATTATTTTTAAATATTCGAATGGTCCTTAAAATAATGTAGCTGGTGCTGTGAAAACAGCAAGAGAGATACAAGAGTGAGTGCAGCAAATTATTTTCTAAGAAATTATTTAGTGTATTTTCATTTACTATGTTTTATGAATTTTATGTTTTTATTAAGTTATTTTCCTTAAATTTGTGTGTTATATAAGTTTATGTTATAAACTTTTAGTGACTTAAGATTTTCTTGGAGCAAACCGTTATTAATAACTGATCTAAAATCCACCTAACATATTTTTTAAGCTTCAATTGCGTATTGATATGTAATGAAGTACCT
Organism: Medauroidea extradentata; assembly: GCA_003012365.1. Taxonomy (NCBI): domain Eukaryota; kingdom Metazoa; phylum Arthropoda; class Insecta; order Phasmatodea; family Phasmatidae; genus Medauroidea; species Medauroidea extradentata. The sequence goes on along the minus strand of PNEQ01001565.1, from coordinate 62,385 downwards.
GTCTATTCTACGACCGGACATATACCTACGCTCTACCCTGCCGTTGTACATACGCACTTTTTGACATATGCTCTGAATGCATTGTTCATAGCACACCACATGAACGGTACACAATAATTAAACTATTACGAACGAATTTGTACATAATGTAACGAAACAAATGCTTACTTAGCCCAGCGCAATATTTGTTCACTAAATTACTTGTAAATGGAACCGAAATTTGTTTCATTGATGTGACAAAGTAATTAGATAACTGAATATTTCTTATAGAATTTACGAATTCTGCCTGACAATGAAATGTTCCGAATTTCATTAATTTTAGTACACGTTTACTACATACAAAGCTGACTTTACGTTTGTGTATTTTAATCATAGTATTTTAGTGTTTTGAAAATGGCAGCCGCGTGTATATTATTTTTAGCATATTAGTACATTTCTTACAAAACCATTACCAGAATTTAATCAAACTTGGAAAACATATACTACAAACAAAGCTGACTTGACGTTTCCATATATATTTGTATGTATGTATGTATGTACGTGTGTATATACGTATGTATGTGTATTTAAGCTCATTTGATTACATTGCAAACACAATGTACTGTGCTGTGGGTTTGGCACTATGCCAATAATAATGGTTAGCAAATGACAAGTCCGAACATTTTATTCCTGAGTTATCTCATACTGGAGCTATAGTAAACATACCATTGTCTCAATGCAGGGAGGAATATTTATTTACATACGAATGTGTAGAATATATTTACATTATTGTACGGATGAATACTAAAGTGTTAGCTAAGTTAGTAATTTCTACGAGATAAGGAAGTCAATATGTTTTAGAAATATCATGCAAATTATCTAATAACTTATTCCACGCGTTTTTCTCTACGATATAGTCTATTTACTTGAGCCTACTGCAAGTGGCTTTTTCAAGTATCCATACTCCGTTTAGGTTCGTTCTGAAGTATACTTTAGATTTTATGTTATATTATGTTGTTAGACGTGAACTGTGAAATTCTGTTGAGTATAGTTCATAACGTAAAAAATGTGAATGTGCGCCTAGTGTTAAAAACTATTATTTAAAAAAAGTACTTTACGTCCGTTGATAATATATTTTTTATCGAAAGTTTTTCGTTGTGCGAATTATCTACATGGTTATTTCGTGATCGAGGAAATCTGTTTTTCCACAATTATGTAAAGTACAGCTTATATAGCGGGTTTATTCATACCAAAGTCCCACGTAGAGTGCCCGATTTCCGTTAGGTTTATGCCAGAATTTTCGAATCCATAAATTTATAACTGCAAGTGAGTCGTGATGGTTTAGAAACATTGCATGATATCAATGTATTTTAAAGTTTTTATACTGCATACAATTTTGTTTCTTTATGACTTGATAATATGTACAAAATGTTCAACCCAATATTTTTTTATTACTAGTACGTTGGTTAGAATGATACTAATTGCATACAATTTTCTCGGTTGGAGATGGTTCACCAGAATAAAACTAACTGAGCTAATCAGCAGCTGGCGTGATAAAATTATGTCATTTGTTTACTACAGAACTCAGGTAAGTGTGAATGGAAGCTCATCTAGTGTCTGATATTGTTCGCAGCGCCATGCAGTGCCCTGTGACAGTCGCCCTGATAATATTGTCATCGCTGATTTCAGCTTCCCTCACAGAACATCTTCAGAGCTCTCTCAAGAGAGTCAGACGTCAAGAATCAGCTCTCACAAAGGACTCAGAACACAAGTTAAATAACACAGAGGAAGCACAAGTCAAAACATCAGTTGGAACTAAAGAAACGTCAGTTAAATTCTCACGTGATACAGGAACAACAAGAAGGCCTCAGAAAAAGTCCAGCCATGGTACTAGAGATGAAACCAGCGAGTCCATTCCTAGGAAACTTGACACAGTCACCAATGCTACTGAGAAAGACACAGATATTGTTACCTACACCGGGGCACATCCTCGGAATCCTGACAGCGAAGAGCCTCTGTTGGCAAGAAAAGAAGATGACACCGCAAATAATGTAGATCACATTCACCGAATACCCCTTAACTCGTTGATAAGTAAGTATTTAATTAATTAGCCTACAACACTCCCTTTAGGAATTAAGAGATTTTAGTCGGTGCTTAAGAGAGTGATTGTAGCTCTGGTTAAGGTGTTTATTGGGTATGTAACAGCGCTAGCAGGGGAAAACAGGAGATCCCTGAGAAAATCTGCCTACAAATTACATCTTCCGTCACGATTCCCAAATGCCAAAATCCTGGCCAATTCCTCAGGAATCGAAATCAAATGCCTTGCTGGAAGAACGTATCCTTTACATTAGAGTTGTAATCGAATCTGTTGCTGTTCACATAAGAACGACATGAATCATTTATCTTATGTAATAACCAAATAACTTTATGTAGCTGATGGGTAGTGGTCATTAGTGATAAAAATTTCTGCAATTTCGCACATGATTTGTAAGGAATAAAAACTAACCCCACACACTACTGAAAATTTATGCGAATGACGACCACGTTTTTATCACTTAAATCATGTCGTTCAAACGTTGGTACATGGAAACGTTTGCGGTATTTCCCCCACGTGTTATTAAAGAACTGTGGATTTACGGGTTGAAGGAGTAAGAAATTTTGAATTCTAGTGCACGTAAAGAGGACTTTACGTCTTGTCGAGAGCGAAGTCATTAAAAACTCTTTCAGACGACCTCGACTTGATGTAACCATCACAGTACTCATCTTCAGATCTCGAGAAATTATTGCAACCTGAAATAATAATGACTATTGCGGGGTTCGAAATTGAATTATTCCGAATAAGAATCCAAATTTACACAGTAACACCAAATCAATAGGTTCCACAAACATTTTGAATTTACGTTTATATTAAGAAAGATATTTAGTTAAAGAACAGATGTATTTATTCTCTACTGATAAAAATATCCTTCATTAGTTAATAGTTATGTAAGTCAATGGCGAAAAAATTAATAGTTCACGGTGAACTTAATTACACAGGTTAAACTATTTTGTAAACTGGAAGAATACCACTCTAATATGATTGTATTATTTCATGAAGTAGGTATTAAATGCTTATATTATTATCTATTGGAGGGATTCCAATGTCTAAATAATTTAACTTCAATTTTGACAACAGTCGATACGTTCAAAACAAACAATTACAATTTTCTATTTTTTACAATTTTTGGTACTAAACAAACATCAGTTAACGAAACGACAGTTCTTCATGGGCAATACTTTCAAATTCACGGCTTCCAAACTGTAACTGGGTCAATTCCGATGCTTCTTCCCCTATGTTTAAGGCATATACTCGTCCATGTGCTGGTTAATGTATCAACAGCAGCAGCAATGGTTACATACAGATACTTACTGGTACAGTTTTTCACCCTCTCACGTCATGGGAAAATGTCTACTGAAATTTTGGAAATACACCGACAAGCACCTTCAGTCAAGACATAAACCAAATTTGCATGTATTAATCAATTTGGAACGCTAGCACTGTATCAATTGTATTTGGTCACATAATGTTCCTACATTTGTATTTCATGATGTTAGGTGGCAGTTTCGAAGATCCATAGCTCAAGATGTGGAAGTATGTATGTATGTGTAACAAAACACAATATGTGTACTGAGCAGTGCGAGCGATGAATCGAAGCATGTCTGAGTATTGTACGCAGGGAGACTGACTTAACATAACCAGTTAATTTGTTCACAGGAGGCGCTGATCTCATAAAAAAAGGGGAGACTTGTAACGGAGACTTGCTACCAGCAGAGGAGTGGTGCAACAACTGTCTGTGCTTGTCCAAAGAGTGGTACTGCACCGCCAAGTGGTGCTACGACCCACCTTGGGTAGGTCATGAAGATGGTATCAGAGATCCGTTATCCTACAACCTCCCTGCTTACAAAACTCAAGAATTCCGTCCTCATTCTTCATACTTACAGCCATCTTACCGCCCTTTCCCTCTTAACTTTATCCGTCTAAAAGAGTTCTTACGTTTGTTACGATCCCCTTTCAACCCATCACACTCATATTCTCGTCCACTGAGTCCGTCCTTAAATCATTTGAGTCAATCTTTCCGCCCATTTTATCTGTCCAATCCTTTACTCCCACCTAGATGAGCTTCACTTTCAAGCTTATAAACATCAAACAAATGGCCAAAATTCATGTCATATCGTTCGTAATATAAGCGTCTTAGAATTTGTATTAATTATGTCCTATGAATAATGATAAACAAAATGCTTCTATTAATAAAAAAACTAAAAAGTGCTTATTATTTTTACTGTGGTGTAGTAATAAAACACTCCCGGAACAACTTTTGCCTAGTGACAATCACTTACCGTGTATTTCAAGTACTATTAGACAATCATGAGTAGAAACCTATACATAATAATCGTTATACGTGAAATAACTACAATACAAAAAATTGTACCATGGCATATAAGTCAGGGAATTGTTGATGTATCAGTTTAGTAAATTGCCTTTAGAACAACATAGATAAACTAACAGGCAGTTTTATACCAATTTAATGTTCCAGCATGCATTAAAAATAACTGTTTAAATTTTTTTGAAAAAAATATCCTAAGAAGCCATTATAAATACGGGTGGTTTTTTTTTAGTTGTTATTATAATAAACGTAGCAATAGAGCTCATGAGTGCACACATAAATTCTTTTTTATAATAAATTATCAGTTAGAATTACCACAATAAAATGTAGTCGAAAGTTATCAGGACAAAAATTCTAAATTTATTCACACATAATTAAACTAAACATGTCCAGGAAAATAAAAATTAAATTAAATCTGTACCACATGTTGTATAATTCCTTGTTTGAATTATTAACGTTTTCTAAAACGAACATAACTAAATAATAACTAAAGTAAGATGGTACAGTGAAGATGCAACTGTGACACAATTGTGAATGTTAAAATTGTAATAGCAGAGAGAAAGAGAAACATTCCTACTATGATATCAAACATTCTTCCATGCACAAATTGTGTATCAGTAAAATGTATGCTACTTTTGTCGTAAATAGTACGCAGTTTATATTTCAAAGTTTTTCTTAATCACTAGCCAATATTCTCATTGATATATTATATTTCTGGTTGGATTGTTCCAGTTGAATCAGTTATTATGAAAAGGGCATGAGTCACGAAATTGACGAAATGCAGTTAGTACCACTACCATATTATTTAGCACTGCATATACATTCTGGGTGAAAAAGGTGAGAAAGGCATGTGACACATTACCCTCTATGAGAGAAACAATGCCTGTACAGGCACAATGGTTACGAAAAGGTCATGAGTCAGAGACTCGTGCCCTCTTCATACCAACTTGCCGATACTACAATGAAATAATTCCCACAGCCTGTGTAATACGCTATAGCAAGGTTGGTAGCAATGAGTTTCCACTTACAAAACTATTTTGTTACAAGTAGGTAATGTTGTTTATGTGTAGACATGTGTGGATTGTTGAATATGGTGTCAAGTGAAAGTGACGTTGAACCTCCGAAAAAGCGGGGAAGAAAAGAGGAATACAAACCAAATATTAAGAAATCATGGCTTCGCGGGGAAGCCTATACAAGTTATTCTGGAAAGAGTGTGCCTGCTAGAGAAACAGGCCCGAATTGCAGGTAAGATACATTAATGTTAGTCTATATTGTTACATTCCTGAAGCTGAAATATTACTGTGTAATCTCGTGTATAGCACGCATATGTGTATTTTAAAACTCCATAAAGTTGTTTGCAAGATCTTGTCAACAATATACGCACCACAAAACAAATCCTGTTCAAAATTCTCAAAAGTGTGTTGAACTTTCTTAATGTGACTAAATCGCATACCATCAAAAATTGTAATCATACAATTAACAAGACTGTTATATTAAAGGACTGTGAATATTGTCCTCCACCATTTTCAAAACCGTGTGCTTTATAACGGCCTCTTATCCCTGATTCGTATTATTTTCCATGGCTGAATCCCTAGCCAACGATAGGTGAACTCGTGTAATGCCACCATTACGGTGTCAATGAAACTACCTCTAGAGACCAGGCCAGCAAACAGTCTGAAATGAAAATTCCAGATAGTTAAAAGCTGGTAGGCGTGATGGATAGACTGTCCACAGTGTGAAATACTTGAACGTATTAGTCTATTTGAAAATAAACGTGTGCAATACTTTAGAATACACAGTAGCGGTACAGTGCCAAAAATCAGAAGTTGTAATAATGCATACTTCGTCGAAGTGGATGGACAGCGTACATTAATGTGTACAGGAGTTTTTTCATCAGCTTCCCCGGAATATCTGCAAAACTTGTTCTTCGCTTAGCAACACTGTTGTCGGAAGAAAAAAGCCGACACGTGAACAGAGGACAAATATTAACTGTCGTGTCAGAGCCATCAGAGGAGACGTACTATATAAAATTAAGACAGACATTGAATCGAATAAGGTTAAAGTGGCTCATTATGCAAACAGAGAGATCGAACACCTAAAGGCGGGGTTAGTCGTCAAGACAATGAATTTACTCTGTCACAACATGTTTCCAGAAGAGAAAGTTACCTATTCCTCCGGTTTGAAATATTTCCCAGAAAACTTATCGTGAAGGTTTGGTCGTCCTAAGGAGGATGTAGGTGGTAAATGTGAAGAGCTCACAGCAAAAATAAAAAGCACAGTGCCCAATGATAATGCAAAGCGAGTTGCGGCAGCAGAAAAGAATGTACACATCAGACGAAGTCAGAAGTTTTACAAGAAGATCAAGAAAATTGAAAAGCTGACAAAATACTGCAATGATGTGGAAATAATTTAGATAGACTTCATGCAGAATTTTCCGCTACCACACATCCCAGTCCAGGAGGTATTTTGTGTGTGACAATTATGGGTTTTCACATTTGGAATAAAATCCTTAAAATGTAGTAAATTTACCGTTTTTGTTTACCATTACGGACAAGTCAAGAAAAGTTCGAATGCAACGTTGCAAAGAGTTGCACATATTTTGCTCAAGGCAAAACCGGAATAACACAGTGGTTAGGTTTATGATTGCTCTGATCAATACCAAGAAAATAAAATACTAGCAAGCTTTTCGTAAGTACATGCCCAAAGATATAGACTTCTATGAGAATATTGTTAACTGGCCAACTATCTCTGCTGACAGTAAAAATGATTACGACCAATTAATCATATAAACATCAGTGAACGTCCTACCCTACAAGAATTGGACATGCAGAGAAAAGTGACCAATCAGAGTTCAAATGACAATAAACTTATTGCAATATATTACACACAAACATAATGAATCTATACGTAAATATTGAACGTGATTCTGATGTGTTGATAGAAAACCAGCCTTACAATGCCATAATTTGAACAAATGTGTTAAATTTTCTGTTTATAGTACAAAAACACATTTATTTTGAATAGGGCATGAGTCAGTACAGTTCTAAATTTTACCAACTGTATCCAAGAAGTTAAGAACGTATACAGACAAATTGTGCTGAATGTGATGTTGATAAGTTGATAGAAAAAAATCTTACAATGCAAAGAGTTGAACAAACGTTAAATTTCGGTTTATAATACCAAGGACGCCCACTTGTTGTGAACAGGACATGAGTCAATACAAGTTACATATTGTACACTTCATCAGACTTCTTTCATGCTTAAATAATCATTGTTAATACACTGTGACAAAAATATTACAAGTTATTAGGAAGGAGCAAACTTTTGTGAATTCCTAAATTATTCAATCCCTTTTCGTAACAAGTGATTAAATTACAATTTTGCTTGCCTGAACACACATGTTTATTCATTAATCTAAACTGCATTATCTCACATAGTTTGCTGTAAGCATGATCAAAGATTAGAAACATATAAAAACACACAGAGAAATTGCTATTGTATTGTGGAAATTAGATTACTAAACCAGTACGGAGGGCAGACATACCAATAAGTATAAAAAACATAAATTTTACCAGTCGAAGCACACAGCGATAAACAAAACTAGATGTTTTATAGTCTACATGAAGTGTCACTCGTGCAAACGATGAGTGATGTCTGCAACCAAAATATATGCCAAACACACATTGAGCACGTGATTCAAGATTGAAAGGTATCACTTAGAAGCTTGCCTTGCCAGAAGAGATTAAACAAATCCAGTCATCACTATGACACAATGACTGTACCTTACACTACCTCTGCATGCTTGATATAAGGGGACGTCTGCAGGTCTACAGAGAGGAAGTCACACTTCCTAGTCGACTGAAGGAATTGAGACAACTGAATTTACATCATTCTTACAACAAATACATCCAACGGTTACTTGACTTACTATTTGTTTGACATATTTTGCAGTGTCGCTAAAGTGTTTTAATTATAAAATTTTACGTGCATATGATTTACCTAAAATTAACTTACGCTATTGTAATTTCAATGACTGTGATTTACCAACATTCTTTTGGTCTAAAATGCAATTTTTCTCTCTTGGGAGTATCAATTTCCAGCATCGGAATTTAAACGAGTAGTTGTTAACATTTAGCAATTGTAGAGTGGAAATTCTAAGTGATCTAAGTGCCACCAATTTTTTTCTAGTAAAAGGGAAAAACAGTGGTGCAAGAGTATGCATACATATGGGACGTTCAATTTTTTCAGTGATCATAAAAACTATGAAGGCAGTTTTTTGTACTTAGCACTTACAGCAGAACACTGATAAATAGTTGATTTTTATGTAACTAACTAAATTCAGTTACTTTTGTCACTTAGATCATAATAATTTACACTCTACAATTGCATCAAAAATTCATATATTCTAAAAATCGTTTTACTGTGAGTTACTTGACATGATCCGGCGCTACCCTCGCGCGCGTGTTGCCTTTCCTACTGTCGCAGTCACCTCCTGGTAAGTTGCGACAGACCCTTCTGGCCACCCAGCTTCACCGGAAGCCACGAGCACCTGCAGCCAGGCCAATACCACCCCGATGGACACAAACTGTCGTGTGAACGCTTACCGTGAAACCTTGATAAATATATTATCGATAAATACTATATTGTGTCTTGAATCGGAGTATACTAATGGGTAACGGCTGTTTGGAAGCACCTTAGCATCTAATCATAGTGTGAATATATATATTCAAACATGTCGCACCACACGGCCTCATAAAGTCTTTGAATGCAGTTGAGAGCAAAATATTATTTGTTATTACGTTATACATTCCATATTACATTGTAGCCATGTACATGACCTGTAATCCTCATTTCACTCTCGTTTCATGTGGGCGAAATTTCAGTTTTGGCATGCGCGGACAGCACACGCTACTCCTGTCGCGCCAAGGCTCGAGAGTCTCTCTCCAACGGGCCCACGGGACGGCCGTGTATCACAGGGCTCTCGGCAGACCACAATTTTTGCAATTGTTCACTTAGTCTTCAATAGTGTAATTTTGAGCTTGGAACATTTATGCTTTTTTTTTTTGTCCGCCGAGTACGCCATCTTCCGGTGAGACTCTCGTCCGACCGGATTATCACATTAATCATTACTCTGTACATCCAAGGGGCATTTTTCTTACAGTGAGTCTAAAGGTGCGAGGCTTAGTCAAATGCCGGCTTCATTTGTTCATCACCGCATCATATTTTGGGTAATACAAACCTGTGGACTGGAATTGTGTTTGTGTTGCATACCTTACTTCACATAACTGCGTCCCACGGGACATAAAGGTTAGCGACTTACATTCGCTTTTATCTGCATGCACCCCAGTGTCATGGATTCATTCACTGTCTTTTGTCTTTGCATATTATCAGTGTCATGTATAATTTATGGGCGTCCTGCACCGCCTTAGAGTCCAGCTAACTTTAGTGCTATTGCCTTTGGGTGATGTTGTGGTGTGAAACGGCTCATGACAGTTCCAACGTATACCTAAACCACGCTACATTCACGATAGCAAATACATGAAACTAGCCCGGCCATCGACCACCATCCTGATGATCAAACGAGTCTCATGCTGGTCCGAGAGCCAACTGTGTAGGCCAGCTGGCACCCATTATATTTACGCAAAATCTACTGTAGGGCTAACATGCTAGAACGAGCACCAAGACATCGTGGCAGTGTAAAACATGTTCTCCGTGAAGATATGGCGTCAAGAGCAGTGGTATTCACGACTTAGCCCATTTTTGTACGTCGTTTGCTAGGAGTTCAGGAAAGCCGCCAATTTGCAATGCAGGGAAGCATGTCTAAAACAAAGGATAGCGAGAGAAAGTGTACCACCCCCTCCTCCTTCCTGTGTCATCACATGCTCCCTCGTTGCACACGCATCTCCCCACCCACGTGTCCTCCATGCCAACCGAACCAGCCCAACCAGACCCGAAGCGAGAAATGCCTGTCCTGCCTGAGTGTACCTGAGTAGGCCAGAACACCACCACTCAACTACCGCTCCTCCAAGCATGATCTCAGGTGCCAGCCGTAATCCAGATGTTATCCCGGGCGATCGTCTGCCATAGACTACCGTGACAACCCGGTAACATTGCGGATTGTTATCCCCATGAAGACCTCCGCGCCACCTACTTGCTTCCACGACGTACACCTGAGCTGCGTGGAACATCTGGATACACTATGGAGTGCTGGTCAGTGGACAGGTGTGACAACTGCAACAGGGTACGAAACTCATCCTTTTTCAAAATACAACAGCACAGCTAATATTTGCAGTTGTCTCCACGATAACAATTTTGTAACATCAACTCCTACAAAACCATTAAGCAACAATATACTCGCACATCAGATCCGAACGAATCGTTGGCAGCAAAGCAAAGGAGCAGGGAAAGATCTGATATACTGTACACGGTGTGAACAAATATTTCTTACATAATAATGCATAGCACAACTGATTGTGGCGCACACCGGAAATTTTCTGTGCTCCGAGTGCAATGTAACTTTCAGCATTGAAAAAATTGAACTGAAAACACCAGGTGAGTTTTCAACCCAAAACAAACCTCTCATTTACGAATGTCATTTTGTCAACTGTGATGGTCTGCATGCTACCAGTGTTTTATGTACAGAGTGCCAACGGCGCTGCCATTATAAATGCATGACGGCAAGCGAATGGACCCTGTTCCAGTCCGGGTACTATAAGTGACGGGATTGTGAGCGAGAACCTAATCACATTGTATTTGTCACACTGCATGATTTATTGGGACATGATCAAATTGCGATACAGGATGACCAACAACAGCTTAGACAAACAGTAAATCGCAGTGAACACCTACAATGTAAACAAAGTCTCAGCATGCCTAATGCACACTCGGTGCATTTACCTCCACACACACCAGGACGGTTTCGGCTAACACCACAGCCAGCGGGACCAGTGTTGCTGCAGCAGCTGGCGCCTGTCACTGTGCAACCCATGCGACAGCACACCAATACAGCTGCAAAGTTTCAACCCTCCCGAACTTCGCGGGAGAAGGTACTGAAGACTTGCATGAATTTCTAATAGAGTGTGTGCAGTACTTAGTTCACTAAAATGTTTCCATGAAAGATTGGCCTAGTGTTGTAAGCGCACGGCTGACAGGCAGGTGACGCACAGGCATGGTGGAAGACGAAGACGACGACCGAGTACCAGCTGATGTGGGAGCAGTTTGTTGAAATGTTATTGTTAAGATACACAAGTACACTTGCGACCTTACAGACATAGCTAAACATTTTCAATGAATGGTAAAAAATGTGGAAGGCTTAGAGAATTTTGTGTAAACATGATAGCAATACTATACCCACACATACCGACATCTAACATCCTGGAATACCGGATACCGAACTGCGCTTCGTCCAGCCATCTATAATGGATACGAGAACTTGGGTATCCATGGCAGCAGGTGTAGTGCAGGACTGGGACGAACTGCATCAAAATCCATATCGACTAAAGCATGGCCAGGAGTCCTCACATGCATACAGTCAGGCAGCGAACGTCACACCCACCATGGCACCCCCTCATGGGTTGCCCATGCAGGGATCAGCGGATGGGAAGATCCAGCGTGAGAAGAGGATAGAGGCAACCCTTCACCGCAGAGGGACACGACGACAGAGGCTGCACCATTCACCCCATGCCATTGCAGCCCTGGAGAGCAAATCGGGGGTGTCCCACTTGCCCGCGATGGAGATTTAACCGTCGCATTTCCCCCATTGTGGCCGTGTCCCCTACCGACTTTCTAATGTCCATGCACCTCCCACCGTCTACTGCAGTCTCCACCCCTCAGAACCCTTCTGACTCGTTCCTTTTTGTTCCACCACTTTTATAAGGGGGGGGGGGTGGTTCGAAATTAAGCAACACCTATTATGGTCAGAGTTATTCAATATTCTTCTGTCAACAAACAAATACTGTTTTTTTCTTTTAATACGTTCTCATGCATTGCTTAACAGTGGAAGAAACATTTTCATATCCATTCTCCGCGATATATTTATTTATTTTGGGCTATATTGATGCTATTTCATATCCTGGATAATCTAACTGGTCATGTAGTAATATGTGTTCCTGCAAAACATGCAAACATGTAACTAAATGGGTTATTTTACGTGTTTAATTTGGAAGATATAAAATGGATATCAAAGTATTAATTTATTATTATAATTACAGTGCTGCCAATGTTACTAAACTTTCTCCTTTCCACAGATAATCAGTGAAATATGTATTTTTATGTCCCCAAAATTGTAACAGCCCATTTAATTTGTAGGCATGATAAATACGTGTAGCATAACGTTTGGACGTAAGTGAACCTACAGAAAATCATTTTTAGTATAAACTAAGTAATTAACAAACTGAATAAGTAAATTAACTCTATGTAAATTCAATGTGCATGTAAAAATATTTTGTGCGTAGTATTGGTAATATGGTGTGAGCCGTTCCAGAGAGAATGTTAATGTTATTTTTCAGTAGTAATGTATTGTTTGGTGTTGTTTGACTTTGGAAGAGAAAATGGGGTGTTGTAATATACGTCAGCAGCGGTAAAAAGGAAGTGGCAAGAAATTCACGCCTGTTCAAGGAAGGAGACGGAATAATTGTGTATGTATGGTTATGCATACCTTGAAGAAGACGTCAGGAACCAACTTCACTTCTGAGCGTGTTCTATTATGGAGAAGAGGCCAATACATCTGGTATACTCTTATATTTTAGCCGTAGCTGCAATCTAATCACCTTTACTGAAACTTCACCGTAGCAACTTGGACACTAAAATGTCAGTCAAGATTGGTGGTAGAATGGAGAACTGTTGTGATTGAATTAGTTTGTAGGCCAATGGTATTTGGACTGGCATCTTACCGATGTTTGTGGTATAGTTCTTAACCTAATTACAGTTTTCGATTTTAAATTATTTTAGCGTCTCACACCAAATTTAATTATATGTCTATGGAAATATTAAATGCTATGTTCTGCTTTTACATGCTTTTTTCAAAGTAGTTTGAACCTTAAGTTACGCTGTAGGACTTCGATAGTGTTGTGTCTTAATATACGATTCACTAACTTATACTACAACACTAGTAATATGTTTATATTTAATTCTGTTGCGGATACTACTCCTTACACCGTCCAGCTAGCCGGAGCCCTTTATTCATAAATACTTGATGGTGGGAGTTGGAATAACACAGGTATCCTAAGAAAGTACACTACAGAACTGTCGCCAATGACGTGGGGCCCGAACGATATCATATCCTGTCTCGTAATTATTCTGACACAACACAGGTTATATGTGCATAGCATTAAACATTTAGCGTGCCAAAACCAAATACATTATATGACCGTACGAAAATAGGGAAAATTAGTTGCTCGGAGCATTGACCATAGAGGTTTCCTTGACGCAGTTACACATATTGACGATATGGAATTGTGTTGAAATGTCTAAGGAACAGAGTATCATCGATCAGCACGTTTACGAAGTAATCGAACGGGTTATCGTTGGTGGCGCTAACGAAGGCGAGAGTTCGACAGCGTTAGGTAAACAAGCAGATGACCGCACTAACAAAACGTCTCACCCGAACATGGATGTTGATAACCAAGCTCTGATGCGTGTGCTAGAAAGCATACGCCAAGACATAGCATCAGTGAAGGAGGAAGTAACGAGGGATTTAGCGAGAGATTTCGCATCAGTGAAGGAGGAAGTAACGAGGGATTTAGCGAGAGATATAGCATCAGTGAAGGAGGAAGTATAGAGAGATTTAGCGTCTGTGCAGGGCGATGTAACTAGGGACTTAGCGTTCATAAGAGACGAAGTTACGAATATACAGACTAATTGACGAACCGAGATTGCACTTGTCCAAGACAATCTACAGCGAGAAGTCACCACGGTAAAAATAACATTGCTAAACGAGATAGTGGCCGTTCGAGAAAGCCAGAGTAATTTTCGTGACGAAATTAAGAATACTTTAAAACAGGAAATTGTTGTGGCACGGAACGAAATCGAATCGGAAGTAGAAAATAAAATCCGTGAGTATGGACAAGAAACTAATGAGAGACTTGAGGGAACAGAGGCAAAAGTCGGGGAAGTAGCGCAACAGGTGTTCGAGCAGAGAGAGGCTGTTAATGTGCTGGGAGATCGGCTAAATGACATGTCCACGGCAGTGACGGAGGTTAGAACTTTACAGTCATCTCAACAAGAAATGCTGCATGACACTTTACGTAAAGCTAAGGACACGTGGATAGCAGACATATCAGAGTTAACTACTCGTGTAGAAAAATGCTGTCGACTAACAAATCATGGCGACACGAGTATTATGATAGACAGTGCGGTTGTAGTAAGAGACCGCCAGAATAACATGCGCACGATGGCTGCAGAACAAGAATCGAAAGGGAATGACATGGAAATGGAGCGTAGTCCGAGTGATGAGAACCCTTTGAAGGTAGCGAGTAGCGCCGTGAACAACGTGTCACAACTGGGTACGGCGGCAGCCATGTTCCACCATCCGATGAGACAACTTAGTCTAAACACACCACAGTTCTCGAACACAGATCAAGAGAATCCAATAGAGTTTCTGCGGAACTTCGAAGATTATGCGCGCATGTTTGATCTCGACGAAAATGAAAAGCTGAGGTGTTTGAGTTTTTCATTAAGAGGGGCAGCATTGTATTGGTGGGATCTTGAAAAAATTAATACAAAATCCTATAGCGAATTTCGGACGCAGTTCATTGAGCATTTCTGGAACTCAGGAATTCAGGGACGGGTTCGTTCCCGACTACATGCAGAGAGATACGATGTACGCGGTAATATAAGTGTAGAACAATATGTTGGGACGATGTATGAGCGCAGCCGTCACTTGGTCCCCGAGATGGGAGCAGAAGAGTTTGTCGCCATGATAATAGCGCAGATGCCCACCTGTTACCAAAAAGCACTTATAGGTAAACACAGGTTTTAATTATCAGAATTCCGAGAACAGCTAATATAGTTGGATAAGTTGGAGAGGAACAGTCGACAGTCAAATTGGGATACGACGAAAGAGCGTAACATGACCAACAGGACACCACTGCAGTCTGGAAGTTATCGTCGAACGAATTATGACGAAAAACTGAGAAACGTCCACAACCTTATGTTGACATCTGACGAGAATGAGAACACCAGCCGGAAGTCAGGTAATGGATGGGGTAGTTATGATAGATGGAATACTAAATGTTGGCGAAACAAACGATTCTCGCGTAGAGATACATACAAGAACTACGACCACAGTAGGTCGCCGCGAAATCTTTCGCCACGTTCACGTTCTAACAGCCACGAAGAGCGACGAAGAGAAGAATGGCGAAGGGAATATGAACAACGAAGACAACATGAATGGCGAAAAGGCGACGAGCGAAGAAAATAAGACGGACAGCGAAGAAGAGAAGAAAGACCAAGAGGAGATGATCGACGACGTGAATACGATCAATGTGAGGAGAAGTCTAGAAATAATTCGCCGTCGAAGAGTAATTGGCGACACCCCAGACCTACTGAAAATCAACTATATCAAGGGTACTTTGAGAAGCATGAACCGCTAAACCCTAGTGCTCCTGAGTTTGAGACTGGAAATAACAGCCGTAATTTCCCGCATAAAAACCATGAGCCAGAAGGGAAGTTAAACTAGAGTTGACAGAAGAAGTCCACCTTCGTTCCTCGGTCACACACATGAAGTACTGACGTGTAACAGATCAGAGATTTTTTATGGAACGAAGATCCCGAAGGTGGAGGTCGATGGATCCGACACAGTAGTTGATTTGACCAGGCAAAACTGTTACGAGCTGTCTGACCCAGTTCCTAGAAGGTTAAAGGTAATTACAACTTGACACAGTTCAGACCTTATGTGTCCGACGAATAATTCTTGACACAACACTACCCGAATGTTGAGGACTATTGATTGTTAGCAGCATAGTGAAACAGAATGTTAATGTAGTGCATTGTGCGATTGTATTAGAGTTGGATATATTCATACTGCAGAGTTGCACTTTGGGGTGTTTTGGTGATTGTAGGTGCCTCAGTAGCATATTGTTTTCCCGATATAATTGTGGAAGTATTTGTTCGTCACCAACGCCACAACTCAGTGTGCAGTTTATGAGTAGCAGAGGCATTCTAATAATGAGAGTCACTACAAATATTATGCATAAATGAAGATACAAGTACTGAAATGAACATTAATTCGGGGTAGAAGAGTGGAATATATACCAAGATAATAATCTGCGTATAAGTTAATTTGTATTATCTGAGTAACCCATCGATAAAAGAACTGTCAGCTATGTCAGAATATAAAGAGATAATTGAGAACTGTTGGATTACGACCCACCACGAATATGTCGACCTCATTAGCAAACTTGTGATCTCATGATTCGATTATGTTAAACAGTTAAGCTTAAAAATGTTATTTGTTAATAACTACATGATACTATAACTAGAAATACAAGGAAGAACACAATTTTCTGCTGGTGCAGATTTTAATCTTCTATTAAAAAATACACTTACACATTTTCAGAAAATTTTATTACTCTATTAATGCCTCGTCGAATCATTTAGGACAGTTAAGTTAACTATGCCACAAATATTGTAGTGCTATTGTCTCGAATACGTTGGCTTATCCGGCGTGTACGGACTATACAGTATGACTGAAAGACAAAACTGTAATAAAAAGAAGTTTGTTCAAAGAGGAAGAAGCAAGGAGGGTCTCGTACAGACTACAACCCGGAGAGCGGAGTGTCGACGGGGTGCCGTGCCGAGCCATCGTGGGGTTGGATTACAATAATACTCGACTGTGCACAGTAGGGATGTCCGAGGTGTGCCAGGAACCATGGGTCTACGTTCCATTAGTGCACAGATAGAACAAAAGAAAAGACTGAGTAAGAGTAGTTAGTAGTGGAGGAAAGGTCAAGGATAGGTGTTAGTAAAATTAGTTAATTTTTGTAAAATGATTTTGAAAATTTCCTGGGAAACTGGAATTCTGTACAGAATTTGGACACTTTCAAGGAAACGACGGGGTATCTGTAGCATAACGTTTGGACGTTAGTGAACCTACAGAAAATCATTTTTAGTATAAACTAAGTAAATAACAAACTGAATAAGTAAATTAACTGTATGTTAATTCAATGTGCATGTAAAAATATTTTGTGCGTAGTATTGGTAATATGGTGTGAGCCGTTCCAGAGAGAATGTTAATGTTATTTTTCAGTAGTAGTGTATTGTTTGGTGTTGTTTGACTTTGGAAGAGAAAATGGGGTGTTGTAATATATGTCAGCAGCGGTAAAAAGGAAGTGGCAAGAAATTCACGCCTGTTCAAGGAAGGAGACGGAATAATTGTGTATGTATGGTTATGCATACCTTGAAGAAGACGTCAGGAACCAACTTCACTTCTGAGCGTGTTCTATTATGGAGAAGAGGCCAATACATCTGGTATACTCTTATATTTTAGCCGTAGCTGCAATCTAATCACCTTTACTGAAACTTCACCGTAGCAACTTGGACACTAAAATGTCAGTCAAGATTGGTGGTAGAATGGAGAACTGTTGTGATTGAATTAGTTTGTAGGCCAATGGTATTTGGACTGGCATCTTACCGATGTTTGTGGTAAAGTTCTTAACCTAATTACAGTTTTCGATTTTAAATTATTTTAGCGTCTCACACCAAATTTAATTATATGTCTATGGAAATATTAAACGCTATGTTCTGCTTTCACATGCTTTTTTCAAAGTAGTTTGAACCTTAAGTTACGCTGTAGGACTTCGATAGTGTAGTGTCTTAATATACGATTCACTAACTTATACTACAACACTAGTAATATGTTTATATTTAATTCTGTTGCAGATACTACTCCTTACACCGCCCAGCTAGCTGGAGCCCTTTATTCATAAATACTTGATGGTGGGAGTTGGAATAACACAGGTATCCTAAGAAAGTACACTACATACGCTTAAATGAAACATAAATCGGTTGCCTTAAGTATGTAATTTGAAATATACTGTTTAATGATAGTTAAAACACTATTTTACTATTATCATTATAGAGTCTGTTTAAGTAGAAGGATTATTGTCACACGCATTTAGCCTATTGGAGAGCAACAAATACTCTACATCCTCATACAATTTGTTATATAGCTATATCCGTAAATTATTATAGGAACATGTCAGAAAACGCAACTACTGGCTACAATTTTGTTAATGAATATGAGCACATGACAACTGTAATGTACAGCCACGTCATTGAATTCAAATAGTTTCTTAAATAAAATTCATATAGCTGACCAATACATGAACATATACCTAAGTACCGTTAACTTGTATACCATGTTTTTAGGTGTCATAGTTTAGCATACTGCAACCATAGAATAAGACTACTGTGGTTCAGAAATTACATATTTGTTTTAAAATTACCTATTTCAAGTTCTTTAATTCACTCAAGCATATTATTAAAATAATTATGTGAAAACAATTTACAGTAAGATTATTCAATGATTTTTATCAATACTGTGAGTTTCTAGGCAACCGCAATAATTTTAATCACTATTCCCAACAAAACTGTCGTTTTTGTTAAGATAGTCTCTGCTTCTGTGGGTGCGATATATACACATTTAGTCTATAGTGGCCTTGACGACTACAAGGCGCAGAGTGTCGGTATCATAATAATTCATCTTGTCGGCCAGTGACAGTTTTGCACCCACCAACAGGAGCTGTTAACACCGGCTCTTATAACATTTCGTCTGTCGTAGGCCTTGGATTTTAGTTTACAAGATGAAACATACATACATTTAGACTTCTTCAAGTAGTTTTTTTATGTATGATGGCAATATATTACTCCTAATAACTGTTATTTGACCTCATAACTTTTTCTTTAATTTACAAAAATCTGCTCGCTTTCGATTAAAAACTTATGTAATTTTAATGAAACGTAATATACAATTCTATGACTGTACTACGATCGTCGTTGATGTAATCATGTGACCACAAGAAGTTATTGGGTGCCCAGATAAACACTTTAGACCTATTAAAAATATATTGTCAAACTTCCGAGTGAATATCTATTGTGCAAGTCCATAACAGAAAAGTTGCAAAAGTTGCCACCAGAACACAAGATCAAGATGCATAGTCTGTACTGCAAGTAAACTTCTAATCTTTTGTTTCATGTTACTAGGACCAAGACAATTTTTGAGGAGGCATGGAAACCAGTCATTACACGAGCAGTCTGCAATAAACCTAACTGGGGGACACGCCTGTTCTTAGGATACTCATTTTCTACCAAAGTCTTTGAAACCCTGAGGCGTCAATTTTATTGGCCTCGTGAAGCAAGCTTCTGAAATTTTGCAAGGTGAATTACAACCTATCATTCCTCAGAAACTTCTTGACCTTGTGTCAGTAAACATTTACAGTCCCCTCCCTCAGTCCAAAGCTGGAATTAGGTACGATTTTGTAGCAATGGACTTGTTTTAAAAGTACACGAGATTGTACCCAATTGTACAGGCCAATGCTAAAACTCTATTGGCCAAGTTTAAACTCTTTTGCGAAGAAATCAGTAAGCCTAAGTGTGTGCTATCAGACCACGGCAAACAATGCATTGGTAAATTGTGGCAGAATGGACTAAGAAAGCTAAATGTACTACATACTATGAAATCTACGAGACACCCACAAAACAATCCTGTTGAGGGCGCATGAAGACGATAGGTACAGTGCTGCGCACCTACTGCCACCACACGCAGCAAAGCTGGCGAAACACGTTACCACTAGAGGAAACAGTAATGAATTATACTGTACATGTGTCGACGGGGTTTGCCGCACATGAGATCCTTACTTTAAGATGCTCGGAATGTCCTAGACCCTACCTACATACCAGCTTTGACTAATGAGACAGCAGCCAGTATGAATATTTCGACAGCAGATCTCCAAGGAGAGATTTTCAAGTTAGCTATAGCCAGACTTTACTCTACAGCAGAAAAACGAAACCAATCCAAGAAAGTTTCCTCTATCAAAAGTTTTGAAATCGGAGACCTAGTTTTGTTACCCAGCAATACAGTCAGCAGCTTACAAGATCAAGTTTCTTGCAAGCTTTTTATATTATTCCAAGACCCCTGCGAAATATGTGAAAGGATAAGAGATAATTGCTACGGTCTGCGAGACGTCAAGAATTCGTTAGGCGCCACAATTTGTCACTGTTACGGCGATATGTGAGACCACAAGTGTAAAGGTTTTTTATACTGTTTGAATTGCAGTTTATACGCATCAGTGAATGATAAATCTGAGATTCTCCTATGTTTACCAGCTAAAGAGAGCTTATGTCTGCGTGTATGTTATTTTTCGCGTGATTCAAGTTATGTGGATTATTATTGCTGAGGCCCACCAATGCTATTGTGCTATTTCATTGACATTATTATTAAGCTATGGGGAAGCTATGTTCAGCGGACCTTAGGCCATGGTGTGCCAAGTTTGCCGCTAATTTCGCCTCGATAATGTTGGCTTTCTTCACGCCTATATACATTTTCAGGTGTTATGAACACGATTTGTATTTGTTGAGCAAAGTTCTTGTGACTGATGTATTGAACAGTTATTTGTTTGTATTGGTCTTCTATATTATGTAACTCCTGCCCTCATATATAGTTTCTACATACGAACGACATCTGAACACACTACTCTTACCTTTGCTGCATACCTACGGTTAAGATGCCGTTTTTATACTTCTTTGAACATGCACTTACCTGATTACTGTTGATATATGGCAATCCCATTGATGAGATGGAATTGATTTTATCTAAGAGAGGGCCTTCTTCTTGAATTTTTTTTGTAGCCGAAGATTTATTGCTGTTGAAACACACCCACATTGATTTTTTTCCTTGCTGTTGACACTATTCGTGGATATGCTTTTCCACAACACACGCAATTCACACGATTGGCACACTTATTTTCTTGGAGACATTGAAGCCAAAGTAGTTAGTTATCTTCTTGAAGTCAATGTTAATTGTTGACATTCTTTTAATGTGTGTTTTTTGTTTTAATAACTATTAACTTAGTGTGTGTATTATTCCCAGATAAATTTTTAAAAGGCTTAATATGTTAGTACACTCCACATAGAATATTGAACTCTAGTGTATATGATAAATTCCCGCCAAAGTTATTAAAGGGAAAGACATTTTTTCCGACTCTGCTCAAAGACATATTTACCAAGTCGATTATGTATTTACATATAAAAAACAATTTGAGTGATAAGAAACATTGACTTATATTTTATGTGTACCTATAAACTTGTGTAAACAGTGTTTTGAACGACTGAAAAGACGCGAAGTTAGCTGTTTGAGTCTTGTGTATCGGCCCATACAAACCTTGATGCGACGAAGGTTATTATTCAAAGACACCCACGTACGTTTCAGCTTAGTTTGAAAGTTGTTTCAATTAAGAATATCTAACGTTTAAGCTGTTTTGGACATAGTTTATCTGCGCCTTGCTGCGGCCAACCGACGATACAACAAGTAGTAACAGTTTTATTTTTTAAATGGCGAGACGACAACAGAAAATCGACGACTAGTTTCACCACTACTCTGCAGGCAGCGCTGGAGTTGCACTTGAGTGGCGCGCATTTTCAACATTCATAAAAAATTTTGAAAGTGTACTATGTACTGCTTTATTATTTTTAAAACATTGTAAATGTTATACGTTGAAGTAATGTGTATGTGTTAAGTCTATATTTTCTTGTCTTCTTATCTACATGTGTTTATTAATATTGTGTTTCATTTTACTTTAAATTTGTTAAAAGCAAAATGATGAAGGGCAATCTGCGGTGCTTATTGGCTACAGTGTTTATGTTTATATTTCATAATTGCCTATGTTATTATTTTTCATTATCTATTTATTAAATTTTAAGCCTTTGCCTCATATTTACATTTATTTTGTTTATGTTGTTAAAAGTCATAATAATAAGCATAAAGTTTTGTTTATATAGTAATAACTATTTTAACTAGGCAGCCTTCTTCATGTGTATATTACTTTTATTTTTTTAACTTTCCACAAGATCTATTTCTTTACTATTATGTTTCATTTAATTTATAATTTCATATAATTTGGTTTGTACCTATGCATATACAGAATGAACTCGCCCTGACTTGGAACATTTTTTAAAATAATTTTTGCAACAGAGAGAATGTGATATGTTCCTAGTGTGTTGTAAGTAAATTCTATATTTAAAGATGGTGATTATGTTTATGGCTGTATTATGTGTAGCCTATTGAATAATAGTATTGTGACAATTTGGTAGTTTTCATGCTTGGTTTCACTGCCCTGTAAAACATCCCATTATGGCTGCAGTATTATTCAAGTTCCTTCATATATCAATACTGTTAATGTCGTACTAAGTATTTCCGTAGTTTCAAATGTAATCTGCAGTGTGATGTGTGCTGGAGCATCTCTCGGTGACAGCAGAGGTTATAGGTAAACCTAGAATTCTGTGAGCAACCTTTGGAAGTTGTGCAAGTTCATGGAGACTTTTTCACCAAGTATATGGTTCAATGTTACCTTAGACTGTTGTTGCTATCTGGGTCAACCAGAATGGAAACGGAAGGCTAAAACATACTCTGAGATTGAGATAACTGCTCTTGGAGCTAGTCTGGCTACTGTACACCTAACACACGCCTATTCCAGGTCTTCACTATTACAGTACCCATTATTTTGTAGTCAGGTATGATTGGTTAAAATACACTTTCAAAAAGAACATAAATTTAAGGGACTTGGAAGAAACTGTTGTTGTAGATGATATATCTATTCGTTCCCGTGAATCGGCTTTTTTTGCTATGAACGCTTTAGTTAAGACATTATTCCATTCAAATAATGTTTATGAAACAAATTCTGTATTATTGTCATATCTTCATATAAAAAAAGAACACTGACTGACTGATTGACGGACTGACATATCAAACTGCAGCGCAAACCACTGGACCTAGTATCATGAAATTTTATGTGTGTGTGAGGGGGGGAGGGGGTTACTCTCAGGTCGTAGACGTGCACCAAGAAGGGATTTTTTAATAAACTCTACCTCTAAGGGAGTGTAAAGGGGTGAAATCTATTTTCAAAGAAACGTCGATAGAACTCGAACCCGACGGCCTTTCATCGTGACAAAAATGCATATTAGCCAATTTAAGGATTCTTCGAAGTTCTACACTCAAAAAGGTAGAACGCCCTTAAATGCATTTCCAATTAATTATAGATATATATCGAATCATTCAGGATAAAGCGATGGTTTTCACTCAAAATAATCCTTTCGTAAAAAATAACCAAAAAGTATATTTAGAATTATTAGAAATTCTACCTCCAAGCAGTAAAAAGGAGAAAAATGTATTTTTTATGGATCTTCTATATAGTTGTAATGCAATCAGCTTTCGTCGTGATTTTTATTTCAGTTGAATACGTATACAAATGACAAATACAGGGTTCCAAGACATTTAGATACTGGATAACTAAAGGGGTGAAAATACGTTAAATGTGTTTTCGATTATATCTCCATATCTATCGAACCAGT
The DNA here is from genome assembly GCA_003012365.1 of Medauroidea extradentata. Lineage (NCBI taxonomy): Eukaryota > Metazoa > Arthropoda > Insecta > Phasmatodea > Phasmatidae > Medauroidea > Medauroidea extradentata. Next base: position 38,419 of record PNEQ01001565.1, on the reverse strand, counting down.
CAAAACACCGAAGTGCTCTTTGTTTAAGATTGATGTCTATGCAATATCCAAAATACCAACTAAATGAATTCTTCTAACTCTGCTCGAAGAGGTGGAAAAAGGGTGAAAATGTGTTTTCGATTCACAATGATATTATATACCTATATCGACCCCATAGATATTTTATATCACGATTATATTTCAACATAAAAAATACAATACACAAAATTGAAACTACCCAGGAACAATGTGCTACTTTAGAAGGAACAACGCCCATATCGGCAAGAGTTCGAAAGAAATAATATTTCTCGTGTTTTTTCCATTGCGAGTTTCCTATACTATTGTACTTGTACGGTATTTGGTACTGTGGCACAGTTGTTTGTTGCTTCGGTCTGTTTATTTTTCGGAAGGTTCGGGGCTCAATTTCCGTTAAAAGCTGTGCAGACGTGCAATTCTGACACACAAAAACTGCAAAGCAGATGAAATTAGTGTAATTTGGATGAAGTCAATCAAAAGAGATAAAAATAGATTACGCGGTCCACAATCTACTGAAATTCCTCGACAGCATCAGTTCACACATATCACGTTACCAACCTCAAGGTTGTAGCCCCAAACACTTTTATATTTCTACAAAACATTACCCCACTAAAACTTCCTGATGGCCCCTAACTTCAAGTGAACATTTTAAAAAACAAATATGTTATTGAGGGCACCATGACAAACGTTTGTGTTCGAGGCAAATCAGTAAACATGAATAAAAAAATATTTAACAACTTTAATGACATGTTACTTAACCTCCAAAATTATTCAAAGGACATTACAATCCACATTTATTAGTTTTCACCTGTTATAATTTTCTAAAAGTAATAAAATAAATAATTCCGATAGCATGAATTAGGTATCATATATCACCTACTAATGTAAGTAAATTTCCAGCACGAAAATATAGGGTAAATGCATGTAACATATACTACGAAATTTTTTTCACGTGGATATTATGAACCGGAATGTAGGTCCACATTTATAACGAATAAATAGAATCTTAATGTGCACTAAATAACTTCACAACTGTGTATGGGTGCTTATAGAACGTCCTTTGAATGTTTTTCTTGTGGTATTAGGACAGTATTTTTATTCAAGCCAAATCTCTTAAAAATTATTGGTCTTCCATCTGCAGGGGGTTTTGGTGTTCCCAAATTAATCTTGGGCTTTTTAAGAAACCTACTATCTCTTCATCATCATAAAATAAAAAAAATGTTAATCTTCTGCCATCATCATACGAGAGATTATTTTTTCTACATCTACGAAATAAGTTATAACATTTGTGTACCCACTTTATGTTGTCACTGATTATACAAACTTGTCTGTTTTCAAACTCCTGATTATCTCGGTAATCGGGGCGCCTCTTATTGTGTTCTACTTAACCGATGGTAACTAACTTTTAAACCATTGATTACCTTAATAAGAACTTGGAAAACAGAAATTGTTGATAACCATTGGTTAAATTTTAATCAAACGCTCATTGGAACACAATCAGGTATTAATAAAAACGGCAACTAGCCCATTTGCCACATTTAACTTTGTGATATCTTTTTTCATGGCGAACCATTCGTCAAAGTTTGTCGGTAGAGTCCAGACCACTTTATATATATATATATATATATATATATATATGTGTGTGTGTGTGTGTGTGTGTACACACGTAAATATTAACTTATCTATTGATGTATGATTACACAAATTTGACGTTATTAAAATAAATTTTAATCTAAATGTTGGTGTGTTCATGAACACATATCGTAACATTTGCCTTGCTAAATTATAATTTTTTTAATAGAAAAATCCAAAACCCAGAAACCGTTTTATGCTAAACCCAGTACACTTTGTCACTATCCACATGATAAATCAATACTTGTATTACGCGAAAGAAAATTGTCACAATTGTTTCATTTTATGTAAAGTAAACATACGTTGGTGGAGAAGGATATATATGTTTCTAAAGCACCCAACAATTTTGTGACATATTTATTTTTCATGTGGGTGATATATTTATGTTATATTATATCATAATAAATATGGTCTGATTTTGTTAGAAGTGTTTAATTTACTAATTAATTGTGAAATATTGATAGCGTAACTGTAAGTTTTTGAGAGATAAAAACCTGCATTAAATTAATAGGCTGCCATGCAACTTTCTATTGTTTATATTAAAAATGAAAACCACTTAAAACACAATTTAAAAACTTGAAACTTTGTCAGAATTAGTAACGTTTTATGTTCTGATAATAAAATATTTTATAGGAAGCATTAAACTGTAGATATATTCAACACATAAGCTACGTCATATTAAACGCTATATGATCTGTAACATGCCAAGTACACATAATATCTTTAGCGGAATGCTATACAATGAGATCTGGAATACACTTATGAATAGAGACTAACATCCTGTAACAATATCCTAATGAACAGAACTGTATACACAAGACACGCAGTTTATGATCATTTGTACAAGCGTTTAAATGATTTGACATGAATAGAGTTTCATTGTTATCTGCGACGGTATATTTCCTGCAACGCGCGCCCGGTATACGGTCAAGCAAACATTATTCTACTGAACCCGTCCTTGTTACGGCAGTGTTTCTTTGAAATCTAATATTAATTAAGTTATTGCAGCATTGTGACAATAACACTATTCAACGTAAGAACCACATATTACTGGCATAGTCATACGCCTTTGAAATCTCTATCGGGTTGCTTTTTGTATAAAAGATAATAATTTAAACATGTACACTGTATTTATGAAGAGTGAAGGTATGCTTACAGTTATACTGGCTGATTTGTAAAAATCGTAATAGGTTTATTCAGGGTGTTTAATATTTCTCTATACTATCGACACAGCTATCAAGCAGAGTGAGACAGCCTAGCACACTGGACTTGTATTCGCGAAGACACAGGTTCAATACCCTGCTCCGACCAACATGATTCAGATTTTACGCCGTTCCCCGAAAACGATCCAGTTGATGCTGGAAGATGAGCTTATAAAGACCATGGCCGCTTCATCACCCAGTTTCTGTAATTGTGTCTTGTTACTTGTCACAGTCTGTTGTAACACCGCTGTGGACGAGCTGTAACGTCTTCTTTAACCTACTTTATGTAAGAACAAATAAATTCTTTGAACTAAAAAACATTATTTGACGTAGGCCTGTGACTAAATAAATTGAAATAAATGCTGTATTGTGGAACCAGGCAAAACAACTCTACCATTAAAACAATTGTTATTATATTCATTAATATATTTGGCTTTTAAAGTTGCGCTCAAACGTAAACACGTACCTTTTATTTATTTATTTTTTTGTATTATGCAGTGAAAATTTAGTCGGTAAAATTTCCTCACATGAGTATTGAAAAGGCACAAAAAATAGTCTCGCACATTTTAAAATTTACTTCCGAAATTTGCAAATAAATACTCCGTAAGTTTTTGGAATACATTTTTCATACTACACAAATGGAAATACACGTCCTTACGAGTTACTGCACTCAAACAGCGAATAATAATCGTGACGCATCCTATTAACGCCAAATGAATCATGGATTTATATTTGTATGCTTCGGATGTACTCACAATGAGTAGAGGTCTTAAAACTTGCTCAAATAGCTGCTACCTATATTGACGCCAATACTTTTCAAAATTGTCGCAAAGCACAGCTAACACAATATAGCGGTTTACGAATGGCAGATATCCGGAAAATTGTATATATTGTATTATAAAATTGAGTAAAATTGTTAGAGAACACTGTGTAAGATTCGGCTATTGGTTCGTGATATAAATGCAATATTGGAATTTTTTTTGCATAGGTAAGAGAATATCTGGAGAAGAGAATTATCAATAAGGTAGGTAAGGGTTATTAAAAGTAGTATTTTATTTAATTGCTCTTCAGCCAATCTTTGAAGGTTGGTTTTTGCTGATTTAAGAGTGCAACTAACCTATTTTCTTCCAATACTCAGAACAACACATGCTTAAATACAAGAATAAAATTGAATCGTTTAATGTTGAAAGGGGTTCAGCCCGAAAAATGGGAAAATACAGAGGTTCCGAGGTCAAGTTACATCTTTCAATGCAAAAACGGTATAAGTCCAATGATCCGTGCCTGTTATACAGGCGGAGGTTTGACCAGGCTCTGTGCTAAACAGAACTCAGTCCTGGGCAGACCATTTTAAGGCCATGCTCTCGTGTTTATACTTTTTAGCAATATTGATTTTTACGCTTAAACGAAAGCATATATAGAACATTTGTCAGGCAATTTTCTTTAAAGTCTTCTTCTTGGTTTTTTTTAAAGGCAGATAATGCTATGGTTACAGCTAATTATGTTAGTAATTAACGATATTCTGGTTAATTGACTTTTTATTCGGAACCGTATAATTTATTGTATTGAAAAAATAGCTATAACGGCAAGAACATTTTAAACAAAACTGCCAGGGAGATTTTTTTAAATCTGCTCTCGTTTAAGCTTAAAAATATGACTATCGCAAAACAAGAGAGCGTGGTCTTAAAGCATCAAATGTCAATAGCCAACCGTCAGTTGTCTGATGCACAATGCACTAGTGGTCATCTGACAGCCTTTGTTCGTTGTCTACTGAATGTCATGCTTGAATAACCAATACTACTGGTGAGTTTAATAGCAGTTTAACCTTTATAACATCATAGTTATACGGCTAAATGGACAAACGAGTAGACATCATTCCTGAAAAGGTCAGTAAGAAGAGAAAACGTAATCCAAGCTCGTGAAAAAGAAACAGGCACTAAAATGGCTAGATAATAAAGGATAGGAGTATGAAGACTACAGAGGAAAAACTGTGGCGGAATAAACTACCTGACCATCATGCAGGTAAATCAATTACCTATTACATTTTTATTCATACATATGACAGTGTAGGCCTACTGCTTGATAGTAAAAATAACATTACTTCTCTGACTTTTAACAACATGTGTAAGTGTACCACGTTTTTAGCCCCAACGTATTGAATTACTGAGCGACAAGGCCTTAAATGTTTATTGTTTAAGGGGGTGGTTCACTGATAACGTTGATTGTAAAAAAAATTATTTTTATGAGATAGGCCTATGGGTTTTTGTAGGAATATATTATGACTATTTTTTACTGTAACGAAAATTTTTTTAGCTTTCCTAGTTTCTGTATTATACCATAATAACGTCAAATTTTGCTATAAAAATAGAAAGGAAAACCAACATACTTGCCGAAATGAAAAAAAAAAAAAATCCACACTGAAGAACAGTGCCATTAACTACGACACTACATGTTTATAAACCGCATTGCTTATTTTGTATTTAAAAATGAATTTAAAATAAAAAACAAATTTTTAAATTATTATAAAATTACATAAACTATATGATATGAATTTTGTACATGTAATTTCATAGTCCATAGCACTGTTCTTCAGTGTGAATTTTTCCATTTCGGTAAGTAAGTTGATTTTCCTTTAATGCTTAAAACCATTTTTGCAAATTTAGAATTTAATATGGTATACTACAAAAACCATAAAAGTTAAAAAAAATTCGTTACAGCAAACATAATCACAATATATGCACACAAAGCAAACAGTATCTCATACAAAAAAGTACATTTTTAAAACAATTGAAATTTTCAGTGACCCACCCCCTTAAGCCATTGTAGTTATGTCTGTTGTAAAGCATATTGTCCACAAGGTTATATGTATAGTTTATAATACGTTGTTTGTTTCAGCTGCAATAAGAAATGCTTAAGCATCATAACAGAAGAAGACCAGATAGACATTTAACACACTTCCATGGCTTAAACACCAAAGAGGAACATGACCAACACCTCCAGCTGTTGATACCCACGACATCCAACGACGACAGCCTCGGAAAGAAGATCCACGAAGGCGTTCAAATACCATGCACGATAGGCTCTGTCCGACAAGAGGTATGTTTTAAGTCATGTATATATTTGCACCCAGTACAAAAAACGGCTAGAGAGAATTAGGACAATTAAGGTTATTTGAAAGAGTCATGTTGATAAAAGGCAAAAGTATGTAGAGAAGGCAATTTCTGAATATACTATTCTCAGAATACGACAGTATATAGAAAACCTCCCAACTAAAACAAGCCTATTGAGTACTTTGACCCCAGACGTAGCATTAACAAGATATTTAGGCTGTTCTAACAAAATCATGCAAGTAAGAATGTAAGCTATGCATACTTATTTAATTACTTAGAAAAAAATTACAAATTACAAGTGATGCCTCAGATCGACAGGTGTTGCGTGTGCGAAGAACTGGGCTTAAAAATTTAAAGTCCCAACTCCCCATCTCAATGAGGCAGCAAGGAGACATGCCCAAGCAGAACATGATGTTCATTTGAGAAGGTCAAATAAGTTCTACAGTTACATAAAAAAGGATGCTTCTGATAAGAATAATGACTGTGTGCTCTCTATTTGTTTTGATTTTTTTTTGCAAAATATACAATTATCATTACCAACGATTCCAGTACAAGAAATCTTTTATTTAAGGCAGCTGTCAGTTAACGTATTTTTTGTGCATGATATTAGGCAAAATAAAGCGAAGCTTTTTGTATATCACGAGGGAATCACACTAAAAGGACCAAATGATGATGTTCATTACTTTTGTATTTTAAATATTTCTCCTTCACAGTTTACCGAGCTACATCCCTATTCAGATAACTGTTGGGGACAATAAAAGAACCATGTCCTTGCTCCTATTGACAGCTTTAACGGACAGGTAAACATTTACAAACATTGAACAATACTATCCAATGATAGGTCATTCGATTTTGCCACGTGACATAGACTTCAAATTTCAGCATTGCAAACCGGGCAGTAAACAGACATGACTGACTCTATACTATGGACCAAATTATTGATTTGATAATTATTGAAGTCTTGTCATAATGAAACGTTTGAAGTTTTAAAGGTAAACACTCATGAAATGAATGATTTTAAAACTTGTTGGCCTCTTAATTATAGACAGAACTGTAATTCCGAAGGAACCAGAAGAAAAAAGTACTTAAAACAAAACAAAGTTAATTCTTTTATTTCCACCATGATGAGCTGCACATATAATTCCGAATTTCCAGGGACGATCGTCGCTCGTCGTTCATTAATGGACCTTTATACTATACCTTTCATTTCCGTATCCCAAGTCTACGAGCTCTACAGTTGCCTTCTGCAAAGTCCTATCCTGAAGGCAAAGCTCTAATAAATGTAGCTAAACTGGAGGATGTTAGAAAACTACCTGCAGAATATCAAGATTTTTATGGATAAATATTGCTGTGACCTACAACCAAAGCAGACACCAGAGACGATTGAACATCAGACTATGACAATATTTTTCATCTATGTCCTAACTGAAAATGTCATACGTTAAATGTTCAAAACTGTAATGTGTATACTTAATTTGTAAAATTTTATTACTATCCTTGCGTTTATTATATATATATTGTTTAACGAGATCAATGAAGAATACAAATCAAACTGCTTGATTGAATGTTTTCATATGTTGAATTAATACAGAAATCATCTTTCTTGTGTTTAGTACAAAACCTTATATTGTTTTAGGGAATTTAAGTAATAATAAAGTTTATGACATTAAAATATTGTTTTTGTTATCATCTACCTGCTGAAACGGGATGAGTTTTGAGTATATGTGTAGCCCTCTGCCATGCTGTAGTAGATTCATTCAGTAATGATATTGTACGAACAGTTATTTTTTTCCCAAACCTGTCTTTTATGGACTGATCCCATTTAAGCATTACCGATTCAATTAAGTTTCGAAAAGTATTAAAATTTACTAAATCTCAAATATTCTAAACACTGAATGTGTTGTTTATGTACACAGATCTGGAAAAGACGTTTTTACCAATTTTTGTCCGGTTGTCTTTCGTTGGCTGTCTCTGTGTTTCTACACACGTATGCAACGTTGAATAACATTTTTCTATGTTACTGAAAGCTGACATTTTGATTTAAAAATTCACGGGCTTAATGCTACAACGTTGTATGCGGCAAAAGTGTAAAATCTAGTTTTTGATATTGCGTAATCTATGTCTTCCTGTGTCAGTTATAATGTGAAATATATTAACTGCGCAAATCTAGGGCTATGCTATGAAAATTGTGGTTCACATTTATTTCAATTCTAAGGTAATAACGTTATATTGTTAACATGGGACTTCGTGTTTCTTCATAACTTTTCATATTTTGGATGTCATAGTTCCATATGCTAATAACTGTTTTATGTGTACTAGTACTCTAAAGGTAAACTAGCCCCACAGGTTGTCAAAACTTCGAATCGAGTTTTTTTCTAGTTATTGAAAATTATACATACATATATAGTTTTACCAGAACATCATAAAATTTAAATATTGCTTTAATTTTATTTACGGCTTTCTTAGCACGTTTTAGCGTTTTGCCAACATGAATGCAAATCTTAAATGTCTAAATGATTGGCTAAGATAAGCCGTGAAATCCGATGCCTAACTAGTTAAGTCTATATTTAACTGGACGCTGACAATGAATTTAAAACCGTTGGCATATGAATTGTTTTTAACAATATATAAAGTAATTAAATGAAGGTATTTCATATAAACGTTTTTCATTGACACTTTCCTTTAAGAGGGCTATGTACCAGATGTAATTTTCCGCGTTTGATGCGCGGACACAGTGAAGCGATAAGGTTCCACTTTACACACTTGAAGGTAACAGCATCGCTTCTATTCGCGGTGCGCTAACCAAGCGTGCAATGTTAATGTACTGTTGTTTTCCCTGTGGGACTTAAAAGTGGCGACCCTACAAATTTATTTGTAGAAAATTTGTAGTAAAGTCCAACGCATGCTTTCGACGTTGAATGTTATGAATCCGTGTGGTATTTTTCCAGTTATGACTGTCTTTAAAAAAGCCGTTTTAGCCATTCTGCTGGGCCCAAAAACATGCTTATAATAAGCATGTTGCATTTTTAAAACTATAAGATAAGATGCCTGGTTTCAATTTTGTGTTCTTATCGTAAATAAACATATTGTGAATAAGTTAAGCTGTTTCTCGTATTATTAAAAAGCGCGGCACGCTACAACGCCGTTCATGCGCTAGGTGCATCAGCCTCTTAAAAATAACTAACAGAGTTTGATATATATATATATATATATATATATATATATATATATATATATATATATATATATATATATATATAATGAATTGTCCTTACTCTCTCATCAACGCACAACCCAAACCGAGGGACCTAAAACCATGAAATTTTGAGGATATCTTCGGTACAGAGTAAGAATTGATTTTTCGAATTTTAAAAATTAAAAGGTGCATGTAAAGGTATGAAATGTGATTTTTAAGAGAAGCCCTGATAACTCTTTAACCTGGAAAGCTCTCACTATTTTTTTAGCTTCGAATATTGCCCGAATAAATGTGCATCAGAAAAATTACTGATTTTACGAAATTCAACAATTTAGGGGGTGAAAATCTGTCAAATGTGATTTTCATAAATACTTCATTACCTTTACGTTACGTTACTGTTACGTTTTCAGGATTTTTCTAAATTTCAATTCATTTAGCCGTTAAAAAAAAGAAAATGTGTTTTAAATTAACTATCCGTATCTCCTAAACCAATTGACATATCGAATTATTTTTAATTTAAAATGAAGCTTACGTAAATATCTAAAATTAAATTTCAGAACTTTTCGAAATTCGATATTTAAAATTCGTTCAAGAAATAAAACGTGTTTCCAATTAATCATCCGTATCTTTTAAACCCGTTAAGATTTCGAGATGATTTTTTATAAGAACCAAGCTTGTGTAAATATCTACAATTAAAATTCGGGATTTTGTGAAATTAGACCATCAAGGTTGTAAAAAGCAGTACAATGTTGCAGAATTCGCGAAAGTCAGCATATAGAATGAGAAACAATTAAATAAGTTATTATTTTTGGTTATCCTATTCATGAATAAATATCTTTGGTCTTGGTTATGTACCATGGTCTAAGAGGAAGAGGTCTTGACCCGACGTAATGCTCTCCAGCAAGAGAAAATGACTCCATCTGTTGTCGGTCGTCTCACAAACAGCCGATCGCTAGTAGTAATTTAGTGGAAGATTTGTCGTCTTTACATCAGGTTTTGTTACAATTTTTACAATTACGTACATAAAATGCTGTCAATATGGTAAGCTAGTATTGTAGATACATATTTTGTATCCATAAATGCATTAGCATGTCTGTGGAACTGTTTATAAGAGTCGTCTGAAAAAAAATGTATGTGTCGGGGTTCACATGACGGAGATAAATCTGGAATCGAACCAAATTATAAGTAGGCCATAAAGTTCGTCTAACTTCAAAGGTAAGCGTTGGTAACATAACTATCAGGGGAAAAACAAAACATCTCTGAGACTACTCACTTTTATAGCTTAAGCAAGAGGATACGAAGAGATCGTAAAGGTAACGCACTTTGAAAAGACTAAAGGTCATTCGGAATAAAGTGAGCACTAAAGATTTAACCTTTGAAAAAAATAACTAGTCATTACTGCACATAAGTCAACATTGACAACAGTTACATTATTGTTTGTATGGTTGGTAGCAAATAACTGCACGTAGTTCCGTGTATTTTCTTATTTGAATACAGTATTAGTGAAACACTATCAAATGCAAACGACCTCTCTGTATTTTATATACTTTAAAATGTATATTTAAGTTCTTATTGATATACCAACTGACTGTATAATTTTATTTAATTAGCGCCAGCACAAAGCGACGCAACCGAGCCGATTGTCGTTGGCAGACGCCGCTAATGCTTCGCACCACAGAGGTAGTTTAAAGTTCCACCAACAGATGGCATCAGAGGTAGGTTTTCGCCACTTCGCCAAGCTTCGCTTGGAAGCGAATTGCGTAATTCAGTTTGTTTGTCCGTTGTGTGATGAATATTGGTTTCTGATATACACATTCAAAAGTACTAGAAGTGACTGTTTATGAATATCATTGGTAAATTACGTGAAGTCATCAGTAATGTGAGTTGTTTTGTTTTATGATCGCCAGCCTGAGTAGCCTGTCTGGAAATAGAAACAGCATTTTTTCCCCCTGTTTTACACGTTAAGAAAATACGCTATTTATTGTTCCTCTTTACGTGCGTCGTCGTCGTTCATTGCAGTATGCTGAACAGAATTTGTATTTTTGAGTTGCGTGTGTCGTGTGTGTTTTTAGTGGCGGTTTTAGATTAAAAGTTAGAATATACTGTGCATGCATTTACGAGAATCGTAACGGTAATAGCGCCGTTCGAGTAGACACAGAGAAACCAGTGTTATAAGACGTTTACGTACAGGTATTTATAACCAAGATTACTACTGAGTATAGCATATATTCAGCACCCGTGCATTTAATGAGTATATATTGCAGATAACATTTATCGGAGCAGTGTAATGTAAAAGTAAACATTGTACAAACCTATGTAAATAGAAACACGTGTCAATGTTGATGTTTACATACAGCGGAAAGATATAAACTAGCAGAAAATAGAAATTAATCAGGACTTTTTGAGTGCTCACTTTATTCCGAATCACCTATACATGTGTTTTCCTGATGTAGCGCCTGAAATAAAAAAATTGTTATAACAGCTTAAAACTAGGATGATAAAGTTATAAAACAGAGGCCAGAGAGAGATAATAATTAGAATTAAATTAAAACACCTACGGCATCATTTAAAAGACTCCAATTTATTAAAGAAAATAATAATTTATAAAATTTGTCACAGGTAATGGAATCTGACAAAATAAATACTAGAAAAGTTATTAAAATTTAAGAAGACTGAATTAGACGTTTTAAAATTCTGACAATTTTAAATTCCTCGGCTCCCGACCAAGCCCCTGTAAGCAGGCTTTTCTGCCGACGCCAACACTACGGATTCACTATTTCCTTGCTAATCGAGTTCTCCACCCACATCATAGCTCTTGGGAGGCAGATGCCATCACAAGGCTGACGATTCACACCACGATTCTACACTTTAAACCACCTGAGGCTCACGTCAGGCCTCCGTTCCCGACAACGCATCCGTTACTGGCAGACGACAAAGACTGACTCTTCGAAAATGGCATCCAACTGCCCCGTTGACGCGGACTCTCCTGCCGAGTCAGCAAAGCTCTGGCCAGTAACCTCGGCGTGGCCTACACCTGGGCACTGAGTTTCACAACTAACGCCCCATGTTGCCAGGTTAAAACTGTTCATCTTGCCAGGAAGGGCGGTAATCCGGTCTCTTCCCAGAAGTAGTTAGCGAATCCGACACAAAGGCAGGTGTTCAGCAGAGTCAATGACTATCCAACACTCCAAAAAAAATTAAAACAAAATTTCAAAAATATTTACATCGTAATATTACATATAATATATCAATTTTTTAAGGATAGTAGTAGTATACGACTTTGTGCAGTGTACTATATATATTTCATTTAGACAATTTTAACGATGCTAATGCCTTTTGCTGCTCCCGAAACGACGAGAAGTTTTCCGTTTTAGTGTGCCGAAAATTACGTACGTTCTCTGGATTTTCAATTTTTTTTATTCTAGTGTATAATACAAGCAATTCCGATAACGACTGCACATTTTAAGCTGTGAAATATTTCTAAGCCAAAGACAAAACAAGTCAAATATTCCACTAACAGAGTACTAGCGCTATGAAGGACGGGGAAATTGGAGATCCAACAGTATCATCATCCAGGCACAATTCCCACTTGGAAAATTCCGGTTGAACCAGCCGGGAATTGAACCCAGGTTACGATAATGTTGTTATATATCAAACATACCACATAAAGCCTTGCCATGGAAAAAAAAATAATAATGTGTGGGAGGGCTGTGATAAGCACATATTAACGACATCTGCCAGACTATTTAAGATTTTATCTTAAAAATATAATATTGTAAAAATAATAGCAGACGAAGCCGATGGAATATCATTGTACTTAAATTTAAATCGTTTGCTAAGCTCTTTGCTTGAAACCTTTGAGAAGATAATTAACAAACATAAAGTAGTTTCACGATTTTAATGTTTCGTTGACTAATTGGGGTCGCAGGAGGCATGTTTTCGAGTTATTGTTGATTCCGAACTAACCTCGTAAGTTATATGCATATGATTTTTTAAACAATACTTTAAAGATCAAACTACTGTTTCAATTCTTTTGAAATTCAGTTTTCAAGGGTGAAAACCATCTGAATATAGGTACCCAACATTGCTTAAATTTGTCTCTGTGGGTTTGAAGAGAATGATCTTAGCGTAAAAATCTTTGTTTGAAACAGATTAATACATACACACTATCAATTTACTGTGATGGTGAACGGTACTTTTTTCCACTCGTGTGTTATTTTCTAACAGTAATCTCATAGGCTCGCTGCCACTCTTGGATATTAATTTGATTTATCAAAATGGAAAAAATCCTACTACTTAAAATTTTAAACGTTGGTTGAGTAAGAGAAACCTAGCAAAGGCGTGTTTGCAATAGTGAAGTAGTGAAAATATGAAATCGTCGTGAACTAAGTACATAGTACTAGTCACCGTACAAATTACTACATATTAACTAAGTTTGGTAGCAATATGTCCACCAGTGCGAAAGTTTTAAACGGGTCACATACGCGAAGACACGCGTGTTCACGCAAACACGTAAGCACGTACACACACACAGCTCGCACAAAAACGCAAACCGACACTTGAATGTCCTCGAAGGCCTGTTTTACTCTCTGAAAGTAGGTTGAAATTAGTCATCACGATACTGTTATGATTTCGCAACCTGACAGCGTCTCGGTAGCAGAAGACTGCGAACAGGGGAGTTGTGTAGATACAAGTATTAACGACCGGCGGAGTAACGCAAAACCTGCCTCTTGTCAACTTGAGTGAGTGAGTGAGAAATTTTTGGTCAGCTCTTAACATCGAGGTCTTAATAGCTGGAGAGGGGGTGACATGATGTGAGTATGGAGCAGTACCGGAATTAAAGGGCGGGGGAAACGGGAGATCCCCGAGAAAACCCGCCGACGATTCCCACATGCGAAAATCCGGGGACCGACCCCGCTGGGAATCGAACCCGGATCGCCTTGGTTGGAGGCGAATGGTCTGACTATTCGGCCACCGCGGCCCTTTGTCAACTTGTCATTGCAGCAAGAGGGTCCATCATACACTGCTTGCAAATTGTTTAAAATCTCCCCAGGCACCTGCAAGATGCGTGTTTATCAAACACGAAAATATTTTTAAAAAAATTCCTTAAAGAATTCTTAATTCTTAATGCTTTTTACTCAGCCGATGAGTATTTGTGTGTACTGTGTGGATAATTATTTAAGATATTTATTCTGGGTTAAGATTCTGTTTCTTCTATTCTTCTTCTTCTTATTATTATTTTTTGCATGAAGAGACTATGAATAATGCGGGCACGAGCCAACATATGATCAAGAGCCTAAATCGACAAAAATAATGTTGAATTTCACTCTGTTACTGCCTGATTTAAATGTTTCTTACGGAATTTATTCAGTTGATTTCATATTGTAAACATGACTTGTCCGATGTCTTTGTGCAAACATGTACACAAAAATAGATCCAATGATGCAATAAGCTAAACTGAACCTAGCTGCTTGAAATGGCATCAAGTAAGGGAAATAATTGGGGCTGTTTAACAAAGGGAGATCTCAGACACAGCAAGGATGGCTCCACCCCTTAACGTCATAAGGGGCCAATCAAAAAGTTGGAAAATGACACAAGAAGTGGGGGAGCGAAGAGTGGTGTAGACCACCGACGAAAGGTCCGGAGAGTCTTTCTCGTGCGGCGACGAGACCAAGAGGTCCTGGTTCGAGGCCCACGAGAGGCCGAGTGACGATGTGGACATATACTTCATGACCACACGGGCCTATAGTCTGGTGAGCATCAGTCTGCATGTTCGGGAAGAAGAGCAATCCTGTTACTTATCCCCTGTCTCGTCCTGCCTATATATCCTTCCTTCCGAGTACTCAGTTGCACTGTAAAGAGTTATTAGGCTTCCTATTAGTCAGTAAATTGTTACCTTCTATTTGTTATATTCACTGAAAAAAAAATGTTTTTACTTTTACAAAGAAAAGCCTTGGAAACCTAGTTGCCAAAGAAATTCCTTGTAAAACTACAATGGTTATCCTTGTAATAAAATACAAAGGATGTGTTTGTAAAATTACAAGGACTAGCCTTGTAGCTGTACTTCCAATAAGAAAAATAAAAAATTTAAGTGTTCATTGTACTTCATAAATAACACTGAACTTATTTATCAAATAACTTTTGAATAAAGGACGTATACAAGAGATAATTTTGGAAAAATTAAAAAAAAAAAAAATCTTGGGAGGTGCTAAGTTTCGAATCACTCTCCCCTCTACCACTGTGACTTACGTATCGCTTGGTCTTTATTTATTTGTAAACATTCAATGTAAAGTTCAGAAATAATAATGCTTCCTTTTTAAAGCACGCAATTAATAAAAATATTTACTTTATTCCTTAACAATACTTTACAAATGTTGTGATCTTTGCAAAAGTAATTTCTAGCGAACTTGCGATTTTTGTAGGCTACACAATCGATATATACTAATAATTTTACAAGGAATATTTTCAACATTAACAAAAGTTTGTACAATTACGAAGAAGTGCCTTGTCATATTTTACAAAACAATTTACAGTGCAGGAACTACTGTCGGTATAGGTACAAGGAATTTATTTGTAGTATTACAAAGTTTACCTTTGTAACTTCATGACCTAATATTTTACAAAGAATATCTTTGTACTTTTACAAGTCCTTGTAAAATTACAAAGAATATCCTTGTAAATTCTACAAAAAATTTTTTAAGTGTTCTATTTCTCTTCCCTTCCGTCCTAATTGTATAACCTTGGTTCTCGAGCCATCAGTGAAATACCGTACAAGGCTAAATTAGAACAATACGTAACAAACCCACAATTAAGATAATTCTACGCGTAGTATTCAAAATACGTAAGGATGAAGCAACAAACAAACTATGTTGATTTGAAGAAAAAAATTACTAGCTTGAGCTTGAAAATTATAGTTTATTCCATTTCGTATTAGCTTGTTGCTTTACAGTTTTTTTTTTTCGGAACATAAGTTAAGAATTAAGAATGTTTCAATAAACAACATATTTGACGAATAAATTTATCATTTATCCTTTTGCCAATTTTCCGTTAGCTTAACATACTTAAAATGCTAGGTGGCAGTTAATATCAACCTTTCTAACATCTGGTGATCCAGAAAATCTGGTCACGTGACGTATAAAACCTACTTTATTCTACGTGGTTATTGTTTGTAAACAACCTTTTGATATAGCGGCACCATTAAACCACTAAGGCCAAATGGGTTTTCAAGTAAAACTCAGTTATCACAACTCGCTTACTGAAACACAGTAGAGCTATTTAAAGATTTATTGCCTATTGAACGAGGTTCCCGTGTTTTTAAGCTGTTTATGAAATGCCGTCTACCCACATATTAAATATGTATTGTGTACTCAGAATACGACAGATTTAGTGCGCGAAATCGTATTGTTCGACGGAGACGTAAAATACATAATTGATAAGAAGTAAAACATATAATACGTGTCAGGCGTCATTCGATCATAACGAAAGAGTTCCTTTTCAGCAGTTCACTAAAAGAACAGGTAATATGGAAAACGTCATATCTTTTTAAAGTAGAAACTTACTATCAGGATCTACACACTAACCTGCACTAGATCTGATGCTGGTGCTCATAGTCATATCTGTCTTTAGCACTAACTCATTCAAGACGTTCTTGGATGTTGTCTTATGTTACGTTTGGCACTCTCTAAAGACATTGATTAAACTGCAACTGCTAACAAAGCAATCTTTATGAATTCGATCTTAATTTCCAATCTCTTACGTCTGCGTTTTTTTTTTTTTTTTTTTTTTTTTTTTTTTTTTTTTTTTTTTTTTTTTTTTTTTTTTTTTTTTTTTTTTTTTTTTTTTTTTTTTTTTTTTTTTTTTTTTGTGTTTCGTTGTCGGTGCTAGAGGCCACGTTGTCCGAACTGTGTTTCAGAGATGTCGAGAATTTTCTTTAAGAAAAGGAATAAGATAGTCTTTGCCAAATCAACTGTATAACTGTCTGGAGAACTTTATTGTGTCTTAGACAATGGCTGTTATTCTCTAAGAATTTGCTAACCATCTTATATGTATTATTTTATAGTAACCATGCGAAATCAATGTCTTACAGCGCTGAACATTATAGAATAATGTTCAGAAATATTATTACACATTTTATGTATTAATCGTATTTTTATAAGACGCAGAAGCCTAGGTCCAAACAAAGGGAAAATAAACGTCTTCGCGCATTAGATATTTAAGAAAAACACAGGGTAAGCCTAGTTAGCATAACACTTCAAATCGAATTGCTTAAAATATGACGTAGTTAATTTTACCAGAGTAAAAAAAAACTAATTTTGTGCAAGCATTTGACCTATACCTGGTTAATAACCAATTTGGTAACTTGTAGAACCCAGAAATGTATAATTTAAGCCTTTTATCGATTTAATGGTTCTTTAAGTTAATAACTTGCCAAAATGGTACAAATGTTTTCTTTGTAAAAATTAAGTGAAATAGCAGAAATAATTTTCAACTAATCTGTTTGAAGGTGTACGACATCGGCTCCATTACAGAATTTAAAATAGTATTCCATTAAACCGCGTAAATAAGTTTGTTAGGGCGGCTTTGCGTATCGTCGACGAGGTCAAAAGGCACTCGTACACAAATACAAAAATTAAAGAGGATATGGCCATGGCCTTCATTAAGAAACAACCCCAGTATTCGAGGTAATATGGGGAGTGGGTGACCACAGGAAACATAAAACAGGATGCAGATAGCTTACAATCGAACCTGATTCAGTCCGAATGCAAGTTCAGTGTACATAAGTTGTGGCACCTCACTTTATTGTTAAATGATTTTTGTACTCTACGGAATAACCTAAAATAATTTTTCCTTTGAACTGCGGGTTTGATAGTTGTCTGACGAAAGTAAGAATTTGAATAGGAATGTCAGTATCGGTATCTGTCGATGGCACGCTGACTTATAAAAATTACTTCGATTTATGGGGCATAAAAATTCCTACCATTAATTCCGATTAAATTTTTGGGTACGGCTATGAAAATAAGGACACATTAAACTACAGCAAAATACAGTTACATATTCTTCACGTTATAAGTAGTTCACAGAACGAAACATTTCTTACAATGTTCGAAACACCATGTCTTTTTACCGATATCTAGCATTTCAACATTCAATTGAATGAATTTTTACGTCAAGGAAACTCAGGAAATCTTATAAATATAAAACATGTTCTAGTTCTATTAATGGCGGCACTTGCAGCAATGTATGTGAAATAAAATTAAATAATAAATTTCAGCTCCCACTATTCAAAATTTCACATTTTCAAACAGATCCTAAGACACATTTTCCTAGTACGTACCGAACGACCGAAGCTTCTGCAAGCATACTTGAGACAGTGTTTGAGTTATGGTTTGTCCAAGTTGAAAGAAGGCATTTGTTTCCAGTTCGTGAGCTTGAAGATTGAAGAATGCTCAGTTGTAGCAGATGACGTACTGTACTATACTGTTACAGAGTCATGAAGCTACTGGTAGCAGCCATACTGACCCTGCTAGTTGTCGTCCAGCCAGAACCGGGGTCGGCATGGAGATACGGGGCTCGTGGCAGACCTAGGAATGCAGCATTATTACGTAGGTGAACTCGCCAGTTCTATAAATAGCTTCTAATCACATGTGCACTTTGAATGTTTTGTTAATATTCATGCTTACATCCAGCACAGTACAACCGTTAGTAAAACGTAGGAAATAATATTTTCCTGTACCTAGATCCATGTCACATGCTTGAAAACATAAACACACTGACTTTATGAGCAAACATTTTTTGAAGGTATGCATTGTTGATTAGTTTCTTCTGACGCAGAGTTTTCATACGTTTAATTCTGGCGCAAGAGATTATGCCAAAAGTACGGGTCATTCTGCCAAACTATTTGCTTTAAACGTTGGCTATACCTGTCATGTAATTTTTTTTCTATAGGTAAATGTGAAATACGGTAAACTGCAATGAAATATTTAAATATTTGTCTATGTGCTAAGCCCTTGTAATACATTACCAAAAAAATTATTTTTTTTTAAAAATTCAATTTATATAAGTGCTCATGTTTGGCGCAGCTTCTAGATCACTATCATTTCACAAAATTTAACCGGGCACGATTCCAGGTGGAGGAGTTAGGTGGTGAGACTATCAGAATTTTGGCACTTGAGAATCGTGCTGGACGATTCTGTTCGTTAAAGTGTTTTCTCAGGGATCTTCCACTACCAGTCACTAATCCATACTCACCTCACGGCGCCACTCACCAACATTTAAGATCTAGAGTCTAGGCGCGTGTTAAAACGTCTTCACTTTGCTTCACTTTCTTCAATCCTACAGACCAAAATTAATGGCTGGAATCCGTACAAATCCGATTTAAACTTCCTACCATGTCACATTTACCGCTCTGTAAGGGTATCACGTACAAAAAATAGATCTAAAAAACAACTACAGAAAAAATTAAATAATTCAATTAGCAATTAATGTTCGCATTGAGAGGTCTCATAATCTGCGCTTGAAATGTGTTGCAGCGATTTGCTGTTATCTATGTTTTGACGAAATCACCTATTAGTATACATACTAAAACAATGCATTTAAAACGGTGTCACTTAGTTTAAAAAATTCAACACTGTCATTAGAAACATTGTTTTATGGAACCCCAAAATTACACAAAACAACGTTTTTCAGACTCCCGTATGAGGAAAAACTGTAAACAATTTTGAAAGACGCCGACATATCTTGGAATGTTCATGCTTCCCACAAACAAGCGATATGGTCAGTACTTAAACTTTCGTAGGAAAAAATAAAAACTCCATGCCAGTTAAGTGAATATTGTTGTTAAGTACTCTGATCAGTGGCTCATACACACAAAAGCAGCATAACTATTAACTATTGAGCCACCTTAAGAGGGACACCTAGATGCTAAATTTAATCTATCGATTTTCTGCAAAACTTATATTTCAAAATATTTTTGCTTAATGTGGCAATGTTGAGGTATAGATAGATATTTGTTTCGAATTCTAAAGATCATAGCGATCATATGTGTTCATTTTATGTTGGATTTGTAATCATTATTGGAAGTTAATATTAAACGCCCTTGCAATGATTCTGCATGACAAATTAATGAAATATTGAAATAATAATCATGTCAAGCAGTTTATCACGAATGTATCCTACGTCTTGTCGATGAGAAAATTTTGATAGTACAATTTTATAAATGTTATGGCTCGAAAAAAACATGTAATTTGAACTGCATGCAAGGTCAATAAAGATGACCACAGTCAGTTGTGTGTCTGTGGGTTTATATATGTGTGTGATAGAGAGAGGCAGAAAGGGAATAATATTAACTACCGTATCACTATATATACAAGATATATCTGAATAAAAGAAACCAACTGTAGTACAGAATATAGTAGCATACACGAGAAAGCCTAGCCGCTATTGCATGGGAAAAATGTAAACTAATTTTAGGGGGAAAACTTTGTAAAATAAAGTATAAATATTTATAAGCAATTCATTACCAGAAGAATTCAGCCAATTCTCAAAGTGATTAAAATGTTTCATATACCTAGAGCAACGAACGGTATAAATGTTTATCAGCAGAGTGTTCGATGTAAAATAAAATCATCTTGGACGATATGTCGCATTTTTAAGAATATTTATGTACATTTACAAAATAATTCTTTGTAAACTGAGTCGCCAAAATATTCCTAGCTGCACTCTTAAATTTATGTAAGGTATACCAAAATTTTGTTGTTCACATACACAAACCGCTTGTTGTGTGTTATAAGACAATATTTTTTTTTGCAAATGTACATAAATAGTGCTGCCTTTGTATAAACCAAAACATTTCTTGAAAATTCGGCAGTAATTGTTTGTAGCACTGCAAGAAAGCTCATTTTAACTAATTTTAAAAAGCAAGATATACTAATTGCTTTGCTTGTTACTCATTGCCGTTCATTCTAGTTGAGTCACTTTTCATCAATGAGTCATCAGGAACGACATTTCTGGTTGTTTGAAGAGTAGTGCGACGTGAAACACACCCATACTATCCTCTTGATCGTTTGCATAGCAAGTCTTAGGCGAGCTCGAAAACCGTGCATTCACTAGCATCACTAAATTAGGACTTATTATTAATTTTTTCTCGTAAGTTCCGTTTCAAGTAGCTTAGCTTAATTTTTCTCACAGAAGGCCATAATTTTTTAGTGTAATCACAGTGTTGCGTGTATATTGCCAGAGAAAATTTTTAATTATAACCACAGTCAGAAAGTAAGTAAACTTCTTACGAGTGGTTACGGATAAGGTCCTAACAGCAGCTGTCAAGTGATGCCAACTTTAGAACATGTGTGAAAGAAACTATTTCCTATGGCTTGTCGAAACGTGAACTCCTCGCCCTCCTTTACCATCTCTCTCTCTCTCTCTCTCTCTCTCTCTCCGTTCCTCCCTCCCACGTATGTGTTATTAAATGCTTTAAATTATTTATGTGGGGGACTAACAACAAACAGCATGGCGTTAAGTCGTCCTGCATATGCAGCTCATATGGGAAGTTTTGAATACTATGATGTTCCCAGTACGTTTGTTTGTCGAAACAAAGCACAGTTCAAACTAAGTATCTGTGATCTTAGAGCAAATGGAGACCTATAAGTGTATTTTTCCTACTGCTCTTTATGAGAAATTTCAAGCAGATTCGTAAAACAGGAACATATAACCATTTGTAGAGATAATTATATACAGCGAAAAATGTTTGTGCCAACATAACCATGAAAACTTTTATCATTCCTTGTGACCTGTATGATTGAGTGATATGTGCCTGACACAACGTAGCTGTCTGCAGCCCATTTATAGGCATAAAATATTATACTAGTGGGATTCTAATAAGCAGCTCTACGTACAAGCAAAAGCCAGTAATCTTTCCATGAGCTGAACGCGCGTTGAAACCCAGCAAACAATCAAGTTTGTTTGAGTTTCACAGCCTTAAATCTCTACGAAATAAACCGTGCTTCACGTCTTTGTAAACACGAGCGCGTAAATATTATTCACGCAACTTCTTCACGTAAGAATGATGCGAGGTGTGAACGCGGAGTAAGAAATTCAAGAGCGGGGTAAGATGGGAATGCTCCGAGGTAACTTGTCTGCCAACAGCGTAGTCAGGTGCTCTAACTGTGAGGACCAGGAGTGATGACGGCTGGTAATGCACTGTCGGTTGACGTCCTGGGAGATGAGGGGATAAACCACTATGCTAGCCCTGTCCCCTTTCCCGTCTGTGGTGGTGATGGTGTATAAAGGTATGGATGATGTATTGCGAGGAGGCTACAGCGCCACACTTTGTCCACAGGTGGAGATGTAATCATAGGAAACAAGTGGACGTGTGATGGTCAACATCTGTCCAGTGATCGTTGGTGCTTACTATGCTGGTGCTATTCTGATGAGTGGGCCTGCCAGATCGGCTGGTGCCCAGATATGCCAAGCCAAGTAGAAATTGCAAACGGAATAAACGGCCGCCCTGACGATGACATCGATGGCAACGGCGTTGATGACAACGGCATCGATGGCAACGGCATCGATGGCAACGGCGTCGATGGCAACGGCGTCGATGGCAACGGCATCAACGGCAACGGCATCAACGGCAACGGCATCAATGGCAACGGCATCAACGGAAATGGCATCAATGGCAACGGCATCAACGGAAATGGCGCCCCAGGAGACATAGTAGAGAATCCCGAAGAAGACGAAAATGGTAATGGTCTTGACGGTCCTGTTAACAACAACTCCCCGTTGAGATACTCGCTCAGGCGACCGTTTTATCATCGCTGGCCAGCGATGCGCTGGTGATCCTGATACACTTCAACTTCCCAAACATATTTACTCGGTAACTGATGTCTGCGGTGAGCTTCCGTGTATGACCTGACAGACACGGTCACGTTCGTATGTGTTTAAACTGAAGGCAACCATTATCTATATATGTAACCCCCTAAATAAACATTTAAAGACATACTTTCATGTAAGAACTTATTTTATTACTTGTATAATCTACGAATTACGTGGTTCACAATTTATTACCAATTTTATGCTCTATGTTTCCCAATGTTAAGCTCGACTCTCTGAATTACACCACTTGGAGTTAACGGCGATGCACAGTGGCAGTTGATCTGTTTACTGCTGTTCTTGAAATTTATGGTTTTTAAGGAAGAACATATCATGCAACTGTAAACACTTGAGAAAAAATACAATAACAGGTTTAGCATATTTTTAATATTTGAATATTTGTATATGTATATATGTACCCTATGAAAGCACTCAAAGTCTTGAGATGTCTTAAGAAGGCATGAAATTTCTCCTGTATAAATAAATGTTTACTGCTATAGTATTATTATTATTTTGTGAGAATTAAACCAATGTAAGATCCTCATTCAAACACGCTCTTCAATTGTTTAACGTACATGTTCACTCGCAGAATAAAGAAGCAACCTCTGCAGTGACGTGTAATAGAGGACGCAATTAATAAGGAAATACATTCTTGGTAACAGCTTTACAGTGGCTTATTCAACTAACGATGTCGGTCTCAAAGGATAATCCTTCTGGATTCCAAATACAATATGCTCGACTACTTTTTAACATTGTATGTTCATTTAACCGTAAGTACCCTGAGTTTTGTAAACCGACAGGCACAGATCGAGTTAGTGAGGCGCCCGGGTAACAAATTATAAATTATATTTTCTATTTTTAACTTTTGATTACATAATGACCTCGTCGAACCAAACGCGCTTCAGGTAGCTCAACGAAGATATTTATTAAATGTTATGTGGTGACGACTAACCAAAAAGATTATTTTTCAATGATAATTTACGAGAGGGATTCGACGCGATAACCCTGAAATATGCTCAACTTGTTATTCTTTGAGGTAACTAGTGCACTGAAAACAGAAAACTTG
>PNEQ01001563.1:2785-31179 GCA_003012365.1 Medauroidea extradentata | reverse complement strand
TATGGGGTGACAAAGGTCACTTTTTAAAACTATTTATATGGAAAACTATCAGAGTAAAAAAATCAAACGAATTATATTTCAGAAGCTTAAACCTATGCCTACAAAATGTTTAAATTTATTTTGTCGTATGTTGTGTACTTAAGATGCAGGAATGAAAAATGTGTCAAAAGTGACCATAGTCACCCCAGTTGACGGTACTTCTAATTTGGTCTGTGTACACTTAGTAAATAAGGCATTAGAACACAAAATTACTTTCTTAATTCTCCATAAATTTTCCTGAAAGCAAATAACTGAGCATTCGTGTGTGAATTGTTACACAATGTTTTAACTCAAAAGTGATAATTTTATCACAAATGGACTTTATAAGCCAATATGTGTAGCAAATGGGTTTTATGTATAGTTTTTAAGTTATTATAGCACTAGATTTGTTACCGAGGTTATTGGCAAATAAAAGTATATCAGTGATTATGGAAATAGTATGTTTCGTACTACTACGACACTCAATAAATAGACTGTTATTTAGTTTATGTTAAAAACTTTCGGAGATGATTCCTTATCAAAAATGAGGTATAGGCTAGTTACACAATTTGTAAGGGAGACATTCACCAGTGAAAAATGAATTTTGAAATTGTATTTTGGCAAGTTTTTGTAAATGTGTTGTTAACTTTCAATTCTGTGCACAATGAAAAATGTAATAGAGATCTTTGACCAATCCAAAAACTGGTCTTTAAAATACCCTTCGTGAAAATGACGTTGGTGGTCACTTTCTTATTGACTGTAACTTTTGTGGCATTGAGTTTTGTGAACATTTCATGTTAATTTTCTGAGCAGTACATCCTAAGCAACATAAAATATATTATTTTTACTAGTCACTAGAATATACAATTTGCTATAGAATGCATTCTAGTGTGTGTGTGCCAACAATACAATACCTGGCATGCAGGCAAAAACTGCTACACCTGCAATGTAATTGCACACAGAATGCTTGTAAAAGCATTTTGCACTTGGAAAAACACATCCTGTGCTACAGTTCTTTAGAACCATGTCACATATTTGAACCAAGTAAAACTCAACAAACTTACTTTCAAGCAACTCGTACGATAGCATGCCTATCGCACACCATCATTGGTATGTTTCATGTGTGAATTTCTTTGCCATAGTAATTGGTGTGCTAACATTGCTACTGCAGTATCTGATTATTTTTAAGATTTATTTCTTGTAAACGGTGAATTCTAACGATTTTATAAAAGGTAACGTTTTATGTTTCTTGGTATGTATTACTAAGAAATATAACATGAAATATTTGCCACAGAAGTTCCACTCAATGAGAGGGTGTTATTTTCATGAAGGGGAGGGAGTGTTCTAAAGAAGGTCTCCTTGAAGCTTTGAAGATCTCAATACTACTAAAAATTGTGCACAGATGAATTGAAATTTAACTCCTCGTCGTTTCCAATATTTTGCAAAAAATATCATTTAAAATTAAATTTTGAAGTGTGAATTTCTGTTTTACGAATTTCAGTAGACAAAAAAATTTTATTGTGAAACTATATACAATTTGTGGTAAAGGATCACGTCATAAAGTTTGTAATATAAGTTAAGAAACAACCTGTATATACTGGAGGAGACAAAATGAAAAGATGTATTATTGGGGGGGGGGACATGTCCCCTCCGTCCCCTATGGTTGTGACGCCCGTGGTAAGAAAGTACTTCACACTGTAAGCAAATTTCCACTTAAAAACTAAGTACTCGAGAAAGTAGAAGTTGCAGCAATTGAGAAAATAGAAAATGAAAAGTTTTCTGATGTAATTTTTTTCGCAGCTAAATTTCCTTTCATTTTGCCTGTAAAGGATAATTAAACAAGATACATAGCTATTGATGAACTTCAGAATCAATTCACTTTCACTTCAGCTAGAAAATATTTCATCGCTGATCAAGAAAGAAGATACAATTGATGTAAAGTGGAGCATTGTAGACAATATTACAAGCCTATATGGTCACAAAAAATTATGACAGATTGTCGAAAGTGATGTTATCTGTATTAATAATTCCCCACAGTAAAGCTGAATATGAGTGGGTTTTCAGTCTTATCACTAAGAATAAAATGAAGCCCATATCGCTAATGTCTCACAAATGTTTGGAGAATATGTGCATTATGAAAAGCAACCAATCAGAAGTGTGTAATGAACAGTTTTTTTTATAATAGGTGTACTTTATTGTGCCAAATTTATTTGCTCCCAAATATCTAGTAAAATTGGTTGTCATACCACAGTTTATCTCTCAACTACTGACCATCTTGATCTGACAAAGGAAATTAGGTGAGTTTCTATATCATGTTATTTTATTCATGACTATGAAAATTGGTACTGCATTGTATGTTTTCATTGAAAGTAGCATTAATTTATTAATTTAAAAAGTAAATTATATGTTGGTAAAATAAGCACAATAATTTGCCGCTGCGAATTTTGCACATTTTTTTTTTTTTTTTAATTTTGGGGATTGTACTAATAGGCCTTTTTGAATGTTGGCATATCTGCATCACTTAACATAAAAATAAGTTTTTCCTAGTATATTTTGTGAAATTCTAAGCAATTTTTGAGGCTACACAACATTTCTCTGCAAAATCTTAGCAGTTATACATAAAACAGGATGTAAATTTATCAATACTCAAAAAATTTACTAACAATGCCAACAACTATAAATACTGAACATCAAATATGAAATTCAGTTGGTAAAGAATTCAAATATTTTAAAAATTGTAATCATGCATTTTTACAAAAAAAAAAAAAAAATGAAAATAAATATCAGAAAAACTGTGCAAACAAATGTATGATTTATAAATCATAAAATATTTTCTTATTCACTAACAAAAATTGTGTCTGCAGTTACATGTAGTATGACCTTGAATTTTTAAAAACGAACCAATTTTTGTATCTATGATTTTATGTGACATTGCTTGAACACAAAGAGTGCACAATTTTTTGGAACACTTAAAGCATGAAGGGGTGCTACGATCAACACGTTTTTGATATGGACTGTAGCAGATTTTCCTTTTTTAGAGCTTGTCCGTCTTCAGTGTTAATTGGGGCCGTCGTAACCAAATTGTCAGACCATTAAGGCGATCCAGGTTCGATTCCTAGCAGGGTCGGTCACCAGATTTTTGTATGTGGGAATCATGCTGGTTGGTGGTTTTCTCAGGGATCTCCTATTTTTCCAGCCCTCTCATTCTGGCACTGCTCCGTGCTCACCTCATGTAACCCCTCACAAACATTCCAGACCTTGATGTTAAACATTCACTCACTCACTCACTTCAGTGTCGACAGACTAGGCAAATCTTTGTTAATGTTCAGTGCTTCAGAAATGAAATTTCTCAAGCTACTTGTCAGATTAGGGATCTTCAGTCATTTTTGACGATGATCACTGATAGTTGACAATGCCATTTGATGTATGAAATCTAACCTCCAGAAATCTTTGGCTGTGTAATGTTTGTAAAGAGTGTGTGCATTGCAACAGCTGACAGCAATGAGGTGGTGAAAAATCCCCAAGGTTCATCATCTGGTTCTTTGGTTGGCACAATGGTTGCTATGTTTAATGTACAAAATGTCAACTACAGCCTTCATTGCATTGTAAACCAAAATTATTTCTGACTTACCATTTACTGCATCAATGTGCTTTTGGTGGTTCATAGACGGTATAATTATTACAATTTTACACATTTTTGGAACATATGAGACCATTGTTAATTCCTTGGTGAACCCATAAAGTGATAGTTAACTGGCCTGTCCTTGTGTGGGAGAAACTGTGGAGGAATCTGAGGGTTATTTCCTCGTAATGTTCCCACAATTCTCAAACCATTTTTCCATGGCCACTCTGCAACTTCAATTGATGTGAACCAACCATTACACATGATGTTTCTGTGAGTGTCTTTCTTCAGATTATGTGTGAGAGGGATGAGAGCTTGGTGGGCTTTTGAATTTTTTTTCCCTTCAGTAAGTGTTTATCCATCACTACCCTTTCCTGTGTGCATGTACAAGTCATAGAGATAACGGTTTTTGGAATCTGTGTTGCAAACCAACTTCAAACCTTATTTAGCAGGCTTTTTTGACATAAACATCTGAAAATGTCATCACCCCCTGAAGGGCACTGGTGTCTCATCGACACAAGCAAATGCTCCAGTGGAATAGTTACTTATGAAATTTTTCATTAGAGCTTTGTAAGTGTCACTAATGGGAGCAACTGGATTAATTTAATCTCAAATTGAATGGGTGGAGCTGTCATCAAACCTAATAGCTTGTAGCAAGATGTGACATCTCTTCTGAGATATAATACATGTAAATATGGGCCATATGGTTTTTCTAGTTGCTAACAAGGAATTCAAGTACTCTGAAGAAGACTTGAATATGCAGCACAAAACGAAAAGCCGAGCAAGGGGTTAATTTCTTTGATACAAGTATTCTTTTATTAGGTGTCATTAGGGTTTTTTGTTTTTTTTTTCTCACAGATTCAAGCTTTTTGTTTGTCCTGAGTACCAATCCACAACAATGTCATTTGTAAAAACAGATGCCAGATATTAAGGGGAGTTGGCTTATCCCCTAATGCAAGGGTTGGCCCAATATGTTCTGAAATTATAATTATTATTTTTTGAGATGGTCTGGAATTTGGAGAACACTGGGCCACGGAACTCCAGGAAAAACATTATTTTTTCCCGAAATAATTTGTTATATTTGCCTCAGAAGCACTATTGTTTTCTACAGCAAGAGTTGTGTCAGCATCAGCTAAATGAAAATTCGGTGTACACATTGGCAAATCCATCTCTTTGTCACTGGATCCTTCCTCAAGTTGGGAATCTTTTTCATGCTCAGATGCCACTAACTCACCTTCATCAGGAACTTAAGACTCGTCTGAATCCAGATCAGAATCTGAAGGATCATGAACCTCCTCAGCTGCCATCACAATTATTCTCTTTGTCCTGTCAGAGACATTTTTAGGAATTCTGTTGAGACATTGAAAACTGGGGAAAAAAAAAAAATACTAACGTGTAAATGTATTTCTTTCAAAACTGAATGAGCATGAACTGCAACATGTCAATACAAATACGCATACCTATTACCGAGATTCTGTGTTGGTCTAGTAGTCAAGACACTAGCCTCCAACCAAGACAAACTGGGTTCAGTTCCCGGCATGGTCAACCAGGATATTCACATTTGGGAACTGTGCTAGAAGATGTCACTTATTGATGTGTTTGCTCAGGGATCTACTATTTGTCTCACTCTTTCACTCCGGTACTCCATAATGCAATCATTCATCCTCCATAGACTCTCAAAACCATACGAGCTGTCCAAGACCTTTACTCACATATGTCAAAGGGGACATAATTTTGGAATATCAGTCTGAGATGTTACAATTGAAAATTGGCATATACAGGAATTTCGGTCTGTGAGACGGGTGTATTACTCATCCTTGTCAGGAATATCCATATGTCAGGCTAGGTAGCTTTCACATGGTCTTCGATTTCGGTGGAAAACTTGGCATGGAGCGACACATAGATTTACTCACGTGTTATCAAGATCACTACTGAGGCTTTTCTTGCAAGCGGGCCTACATCATTGAAGTGTAGTGCTTCTGCCGATAAAAGAGCGAACACTATCCCTCTTACAGATGGATGTACCCATCTAAGTGTTAAGCATGAGATATAATTGGAAGCTAACATATCATTCACACACCATCTGCTATCAGTTGAATTTGATGCAGACCGTAGAAGCGGTGATAATGTGAGGTGCTAAATTCCCTACAAGAGTACCATATGAAATTTAATTTTTGAAATTATTTCTCTATAATCAGCACCAAAAATACATGGGAATTTGTTATTAAAGCTGAAACAGTTTTTTCATCACAGGCCTGTGGTATCACTATCTCGTTTTCTTTATATTATGGTCATTAAACATTGACAAATATGCAATTCTTGTATCTTTTGTAAATAATAATGCATGGTATTTTTTTGCACTAACAAAATTCATTTCTACCATAAAGCACAGGTAACAGAAGTTGTTATTTTCCAATGGAATAACACATGTTTACTGCATGTCTGTACACATAAAATCCAATAAAGCCAATTTCAAAAGTTATAAGACATGCAAGTACACACACACAGCAATTTTAGAATGTAATTTTAAGTGTAGAATAATTCCATCTACAGTGATACAACTTTGCATTGTTTACAATTTGGCCTATTTGTTTCCTAGCAAATTATGTCAAAAGCTATTATTTATGCCCAAAACCTTATTCATACAAGATTGGCGCGAAGTTAAAATTACTTAGGATGTATATTGGTAATGCTGGTTTACATATCTACAAAACAATTTGTTTGCATGTTTTTGTGTTAGTATTATTGGTTTCCCACAAAGGAAGATGCGGTATAGGTTTTATTTACATCAGCAAACATAAGTGACATAGCAATTAAGTTGCATCAAGCATCTTGCTATTATTTTGTGTTTAGATTATTCACAACTGAATGTGCTTGGTTTTCAATGGAGAACGTGTCCACACCCCGGGTTATTTTGTGCATGTTTTATATATAAGCCTGTGTACAACAATAAGGGAATTTTTTGTTTCTGTTTAGTTTGTTAACGAAGCCTAGCATAGTGAAAACATTACTTCAAATTTTTGACAGAATAATTTCATATTATAACCTAAATAATTTCAGTTGTTTTAAAAAAAAATCTTAAAGCAGTTCTTTAAGGGACATGTGTGTACTTACATTTAATATTATAATATTATCACCTTGTCCAAACAGAACAATGTTAATGAAGCACTAATTTGATTTTGAATTTAAATGCTCAGTGTGTGCACACGAACTAAAAGTTGAAGTATTTTGGGTTTCTATAATATGAAGTCAAGTGCTTTAAAACTAAATTTAATGATTTTGTGCATCTACAGTTTCAAGGAAGAAATGGTTACATAATTTGTGAAGTTTTGTAGATAGACATTGATGAATCTCAGACTCAAAGCATTTTTTGTAAAGGTATGTCATTACCAAATTTTAAAAAAATATTTTTTTTTACAGGCTTTAGTTTTTAAGGATACTGTTTTCTTCGCCATACAGCTAGGTTTATAAATTATTTGTTACTTTTGTAGGTTGTGTTTTATTTAAGCATGTTATGTTAATATTTTATGTCACGTAGGCTAACAGAAACTATATTTTAATAAATTGTTAAAATAATGAAAATAAAGTATTGTTTTAGATTATACAACAAAATTACATTCTGGTTTTGCTATATAAAATAATTATATTCAAATTTTGAGCTAAATGCAACTAGGAAAATTTAGGTCCCATTGCAAAACTCCAAGTTGGTGACTATCGTATAGTGTTTTCCACATATTTCTTATTTAGTTTCTTAAGATTATTTATAAGTTAACTTCTGCATTAACATACATTCTTTGAACAGCTATGTGAGTACTGGGACCTGGTCTTCTTAATGAATGGACTTTTAAAAAGAAGCTTACCACATAAGGAACCTTTTCTCGAAAGTAAACTTTAAAAATTCATCTCTGACGACAGATTGTGTTAAAAAACATATTTGATTCTGGTTCTCAAACTAAATGAATATCTGCAGATAGGCAATTCAGGAATTTTATGCGGTCAAGTTCTTTATAAATCGGAAGAGAACTTATACATTCAGTCTGAAAACAACCATACACCCCTGTTTTTGTTATGAATGGTGATGAATTACACCATTTAAGGCTGCATTCATACTTATAAACACTTATGCTTTATGCATGAACCAAGACTGATGTCTCTAGTATGAAAATTGATGTGATATGTGATGATTACAACTATGCATGCATATCTAGTATGAAAGTGGACGACTTGAAGTACACGCCCCCTGACGTCACCACAGGGGAAAAGTACTGTGGGAAACAAAGGTTGTGTACAAACAAGCTGATTTGTTAGTTGATAATTGCAGAAAGCAAAAATGTTGTGCATTCATAGATTTGCATGCAAGGGTAAAAAATATTAGTTTCAATTTCATGATTAAGATACAAAAATACATAAGATTAATGTTTACCTGATAAAACGGCAAATTCCAAACAAATAATCAATAATCTTGACGTACATCTCATCCGGGACATGTGAAGCCAAACAGCTAAATGAAGGTTATGTTAGGCTGCGGTATCCATTGAGATAGAAATTGTTTCCCACACCTGACTGAAGCTCCACCTCTTTTCAAGTTGTCCATTAGCCCAATACGCAAGGATTATTTGTGCTCACACAAACATAGAAACTGCCACAATACATTTGGTCAAAGTTTGTTCACACATATACAGATGTTGCAAAATTGCATGTCAATATTTTGGGAGAACAAGCCTCACATATAAAGGACAAAATTATTTTGCGGAACATAGGCCAGAAACTCACAGTGTTTGTACTACAGATCATGCAAGATACAGTGCATAATGCACAGCCTGGATAATGTTACTGTGGAGTACTACATCGAACAATGTGTACTATCCATTTAAATATGACACATCTGGTATATAGGACCCAGTAATATCTGTAATGGCGTTCCACAGTAACACGATAGAGCCCTGTGTGCTCACACTGTGTATAGTGTTGTGAACAGTAGTGCAGAAATTGTGCATTTTTTGAACTATGTACGTAAATTATTTTTTGTTCCTCAGTTGTGAAGATTGTTACCCCAATATATTGACGTGCAATTTGGCAACATTAAGGCACCTTGTATAGAAACTGACATAACATGAGGGTACCAATAGTGATCACACATATAAAAACTGGTGCAATATGTAAGAACCAAGATTGTTCATACACAAAAAAACTCGTGCAATTTGCGAATACCAAGCATTTGTCATACAAAATTACTTCTTTACTTACGTTGACCATCAATTAGGCTAAATTGAACTTTTCCTGGTAACACAGGCCAATTAATTTTTGACATGACCAAAAACTGTGGTATGTGTTTGCAAGCATGTTAAGCAACAGTGTTTACCGACACTCTCTATACACTTGAGGTCCTGTCATATAAACAAACATGAAAGTAGTTCTTACAGTGTGCATCCTTCAGGGAAAGTCATGAATTCACACAAATGAAGTACATGTCTCCTCAATATTGTATTTACATCCTAGATGTCCCTTATGCTCCCTCAGGTATGCTGCTGGTTGTGGAGAGTTTTGCTGAGTTCACCCATAATTGGGTTACTTTAGCAACCAAATTATTTTATGTCCCTGTGCTACAGTTGCACTAATGGTTAAGGAGGGTATTCTGCCCATATGACCTCTGTTGTGTACCATTAGTTACTGCCATTGTCGTAGGGTAGAAACATGATCCAAAATGTGAATGGCCATTTCACAGTCCTCAGTTGCCAAATCTTCACTAGTGATCATGAAATGAGCTGAAGTTATGGTGGCTCTTGGACTCCATGTCTTCCTGCACCATTAAGAATGTTGACAATTATAATTTTGGTACACCAGAAGAACGTGACTTAGTAAAAATGGGTAGTATATGTGCTCAGTCTGGAGAAGGTGAGCATAGTTTGGAAGGTTCACCAATAGCGGTGATATAAAGGGTGCCTCAACATGTATGAAACTCTTCATTATTGTTCATACCATTACTGGAAATTGAGAGAGCAAAAAATAAGAACATTCCTTACTAGCGCTCAATTGTTATAGCTTCTGAGATGCTCCACAGTATCTACAAGGATGAACATGTGCATCCTGCAAGTACATTTACCTTATCTCACTGCTGTAAGCAGTGCAGGCCATAGTATAAGAAAAGGTTAGCAACCCACCTACATGACACCTGGTTTACTTCCTGTCAGCCACACCACAACCATCTCAGCTAGGAATCCAGGTGGGTTGTGCCTAGAGGTAGACTGCGTTTGTGTTTGATTGAAGTATGATGTTGCCATACACAAACATATTATATTTAATAAAGATTAAATAATGTTTTAATTTAAGCTATACATTCTAACTGCAATTTAATATTTTCGGTTTATCAATTTAGATGAGATTTAGTTGAGTGTTGCAGCAAATTTGTGTTTTGAACATGACAATATGTAGTTGGCTGTACTTTTTTTTAACATTGTGTTGGAAAGAAGTCTTAGAACAGTGTGGGCATACACAGGTGTACATGCATGGATGCACGCATACATGTATGCACACACACAATCTCTCTCTCTCTTTCCCCCCTTCCCCCTATCTTTCCCCCCTTCCCTCGCCACCCTCAACCTCTTCCTTACACTCATTGTGTTATGGACTCATTATAACACATTTTAACACACATTCACTATAAAAAACACACATACTCACTCTCATACATATTCATACACACACGTTTTATCACACATTCTCTCACACACATACACCACACTCTCAGTCTTAGCCATATAAAAATGTAAATAATTAAAATATCTGAATTAACTTTTTATGCAATGCTTGCAGATAAGAGAACTTTTTAGACAAACATTGCAATTTTTATTTACAGTGAACAGAAAGGGACACTGCGCACAAATTGTTTGGATTGCCTTGATCGTACAAACTGTGTGCAGACATTCATTGGATTAGAGGTATGTATGTTGATAGTGAATAATTTTATGATAGTAATATGTATATATTTGGTGTGGTCTTGTGAAAAAAATATTGATTTCTTTTTGTGATTTTAGTTTACTATTATTTAAGAGTATCTTTTATTTTGTTAACTATGCAGTGCTATTTCTTTCACTGCACTCACAGCTGTCACTGCAAGAACTGTGTTAGTTAGAGTAAAATATTTGCAGAACAGGTTTGTGGCTGAATTGTGGATAGTTATTTAATGTGTGTTGTTGAGCAAGGCACAATTTACGATCAGGCAGTGGGATACTGTTAAACTGGAATGGTCAATACTAATTTTGCTTCATAAAAGTGTAAAGTATGTTTTGAGAGAGGAACTTCTTTGGGTATGGAGATTTCTCATTGGAAACTTGAAAATTACTAAGTCAATTGTAATCTTTAAAATTTAGTATTTTCCTAAGTTGAGGGGACTTAGCAGTGCCAGCAGAAGGTTCTGTAATTACGTAGGATGACAAGCCATACAAGAAGTGGGCTTAGTCACATGCAGAATAATAATTTTTTAATGAACCTCAAGCCCAAACACATCACTGTGTACTCCATTTTGTGAGTTATAATTTGCCAGGGGCCTAGTGACTCCTA
Organism: Medauroidea extradentata; assembly: GCA_003012365.1. Taxonomy (NCBI): domain Eukaryota; kingdom Metazoa; phylum Arthropoda; class Insecta; order Phasmatodea; family Phasmatidae; genus Medauroidea; species Medauroidea extradentata. The sequence continues at coordinate 19,979 of PNEQ01001563.1, read as the reverse complement.
TAGGCCATTCGGAATAAAGTGAGCACTAAAGATTTAACCTTTGAAAAAAGTCACTAGCCGTTACTGCATATAAGTCAACATTAACAACAGTTACATTATTGTTTGTATGGTTGGTAGCGAATAACTGTATGTAGTTCCATGAATTTTCTTATTTGAACACAGCATTAGTGAAAAAACATCAATTGCAAACAACCTCTCTGTATTTAATATACTGAAAAATATTTATTTAAGTTCTTACTGACGTACCTGCTGACTGTACATTTATATTTAATTTGCGGCAGCAGAAAGCGACGCAACCGAGTCGATTGTCGTTGGCAGACGCCGCTAACTCTTTGCGCCACAGAGGTAGTTTAAAATTTCACCGACAGGTGGCACCAGAGTTAGGTTTTCGCCACTTGGAAGCGATTGCGTTATTCAGTTTGTTTGTCCGTTATGTAATGAATATCGGTTTCTGATAAACACATATAAAGTATTAGAAGTGACTGTTCATGAATATCATTGATAAATTATGTGAAGTCAATAGTAATGTAAGTTGTTTTGTTTTATGATCGCCAGCCTGAGTATCTGGAAATAGAAACAGCATTTCTTCCCCTGTTTCACACATTAAGAAAATAGGTTATTTATTGTTTCTCTTTACGTGCGTCGTCGTTCATTACAGTATGCTGAACGGAACTTGAATTCTTGAGTTGCGAGTGTCGTGTGTGGTTTTAGTGGCGGTTTTAATTTAAAAGTTCGAATATACTGTGCATGTATTTACGAGATTCGTAACGGTAATATCGCCGTTAGAGTAGACACAGAGAAACCAGTGTTATAAGATGTTTACTAGCAGGTATTTATAACTAAGATTATTACTGAGTATATCACATATTCAACACCCGTGCATTTAATGAGTACATATTTTAGCTAAAATTTATCGGAGCAGTGTAACGTAAATGTAAACATTGTACAAGCCTATGCAAATAAAAGCACATGGCAATGTTGATGTTTACATGTAGTGGAAAGATATAAACTGGCAGAAAATAGAAATTAATCAGGGCTTTTTTGAGTGCTCACTTTATTCCGAATCACCTATAGTATTTCATGAGTATATTTTTGGCCCATCACATTATCTTATTATGATTTTGCTTTGAACAGTGCTAAGAACTACTTAACACAGTTTTTAAAGAGAGTTTGTTTTTCAAGAGAATAAGAGTCTTGCACCCAGAAGTCCTGTCACATAAGAGTGATTTTTTTTCTACCATAACCCAGTTGCATAATACAGGACATGAATTTTGATTTTAATTAAAGAGATTTGGTACAAACCCTGATTTTGAACTTTGAATTTATTGTTTCGAGAAAAAATTTCTATTAAGAAATGCCACATAGATTTGAGCCAATTTTATACCCAGTGTTTTACACATAATAATTTATTCTGGTAACGTGAGAACATTTGAATGTGAGTGTATACTTCATAATATTTCACTTATGTATTTTGAACAGTTTTTTATTGTGTTTATTTACCCAGCTAGATTTTAAATGGTATTATTTAGCCTTATTCAGTAAACCTGTTAATATATGTGTTTATTTGGAATTATATTATTTTTAATTCACAGTCAGCATTAAGTATATTTTTTTGCTAATTTTGACTTAAAACTTTGAAAATATGGAGAAAATAATTCCTGTTATTTTGTGCGAGTTTTCTTTGGTGGATTTTTATTTTGTGTTGTTTATTGTTTATCATTAAGGGTAAGAATTTAAAAAATCCTGAAATAATATTAGACATTTGTATAAATATCAAATAAAGTGAAAATCATGATTATTGTCCATTTGGTTCAAGCTATATCGACAATTTGTTAAAAACCCTTTTCTCCATTTAGTACCTCTGAGAAATCAAATTTAGAAAAATTCTGAAAAATTATTTTCGTGTATTTACACCATCATTCTCAAGAGAAAAACAATGCTGATATCACAATATGTTTGGTAGCTATTGATTATTTAATGAAAACACATTTAATGTTTTCTTACACCTTCATGAATTTCGAAAAACCCTAAAACACATTTTAAATTTTTTCATGAGTACTCCATGGAAGTGGAAATCACAAAGATAGCCTATAGGGTTCAAGGTATGTAGGCAATTATTTAACAAAAATATCCAACTCAAAACTTTTTACCCTTTTCAACTTTATTAGGTGCCAAATTTGTAAAAATAGAAAAATGTATATAATTTTAGGTATTTAACTAACCATATTTCTTAAACAAAAATCACGTGTCTGTCTAAAAGTCCAATGGGACCTATATGTATTGATAGTTAATCAGTAACATTTATCATCCTTTTCAATCTTTTGGGATAGAATTTTGAAAATTTCTTAAAAACAGTATAAATATCCTGAAGCAAAGAACACCTCAATATCTCAACTGGCTTACGGACGCCGCCTACTAGCTTGAGGAAGAGGCGTTCAGACCTTTAACAATCCAGATTTTATTTGGAAACTATTCAACGTATTGACATGTGGTTTGGGCACGAAAAGCATTTAAGGACCCTTACACAGGGCTATTTAATTGCCACACACTTTTTAGTTTCTAACAAGTATTTTATTGATTGCGAAAATGGCTGAAATGGGACTTTTCACTGTCATTTTGACACACGAGAATTCATTTTCAGGAGCCTTTGAATGAAATAGGCCTGTGGAGTGAACCATATATTTCGTAGCGTACAATAAGAACATAATGTCGTCACTGAAAGTCTTGACGTAAATGACTGATTACTAAAGCATTGTTCGGTGTTGGAAGGAACCCGTGAGCTGCCGCCGCCATCCTCCAGCGCACATGCAAGGACAGAGCGGCATGAGGGGAAGTAGGTTCAAAGCGGAGGGGATGGTACACTTGCAGAGTGTCAGTAGTTGGTCATGCGGCCGCTCAGCGTGGTGACGTCATCTGCAAGAGACAGTCAAATGTGTTATTGAATGTTCCGCCCAGTCGCCCACGTGTTACACGTTGATGCGCTAACACTAACAGAGTACATATTTATATATATTTGTGTGAAACAATTTTAACCTAGTAAATGGAATCTGCGGAGACATCATCATTTCGTCTCAATGCAGTAAGAAAAAAATGTATTTGAAATAAAGGAAAAATTAGGCGTTTTGTTAACGGCAGGCAGTGCAGTCATTACTAAATACTAATTTAAAAACTTGTTAATTTCCTTTTTGATCAGTTTTTCATATGGCACGAAATGTTGTCTCTAATATATCTGTTTTTAAATGTTATGTATTATTTTGTGCTCACAGGCTGGTACAAATAGGTTAAAAAATTGTTCATTTGTGTCGTTCAGAAATAATAACTGCTCGGAGAATATAAATAATGCTGAAAATTTTAAAGAAGATGTTTGATGTAGAACTTTATCTCCAGCAAGGTTAAAAGTCATAAAGTCCAATTTTATATTCGCTTCTTTTTTAAATTTAGATTTTAAAGAATAATGTACCTGTTATTTTTTTTGGGATTCGAAAGGTCAAGCTTTTGCGATTAGTAAATATACAATATTTTTAAGGAGATGGTGACAGCAGTATAATGAACAAGTTGATTAAAGCTCAGCCGTATGGTCCAAAATTTACTATCACCAAAATTGAGTGTAGCAATCTCATACTGCGAAATTATATGAGAAGAATTTGCGGTATCGCACAAAATACAAAAAACTAAAATGGTCCAGTTTCTTGTGTTTTGTGAAAGGCTGTATCTGTCATGCAACTTCCACAGTCACTGGCGCAATGCATCACAGAAATGCTCAAAACGATTTACCAACCGAGAAAAGTATTGAACTGAAACGTGACATTTATAACAGCCCATTCCACGTTTTTGGTGATCGTACAGGTTGCAAGTTAAGGGGTTATTTCTGCAGTGATTCTAAGGTGAAAAAGGAAAAACTCCTACTATCTCTAAAGACAGCAGGAATGTAGCAAGAAATAATAGCTGCTCGAAATTTTTTTGCACATCATGCTGTAAGTCTTTTACACAATGTCAATACTAATGCAGCTGAGTCTTTCAATAATGTTATCTGCAAGTATATATCTAGTAAACGAGTAAAGTGTCCTTGAGAGATGGTTATCAAACAAGAAGAATATTGTGTGTAATTTCTCTTAACTGGGGCCATCAAATGTAGTATTTTATTCATAAAGGATTAACAAAGCTCACATACAGTATAAGGAACGTTCAGCCGAGAAAAAAAAACTCAGGACAAAATGCATCTATGTGTCATAACCCTCGTTTAAACTGAAGTTAACTTTTCGCTATATAATGACATAATGGCTATTTTTATACATTTGGTAAAAATGTCATATCCCACCAAGGACTAATCTGGATTTATTTGAATGCATATCAGAATGATTTTCCTACTATAATATTTTTTTAAAAACCACTTCAGTGAAACTCCAGTATTATGGGATACGACAATTTGCAGTTTCATGAACGCAACCCACAAAAACTAATGCAAAGGAAGTTACAAATGTTGGATACTGACAACGATTATGGATGTGTTGAAATAAGATTGTTCGACGTGGAGCCAGATGCGAAAAAAACTGCGGAGTTTCTGGGCAGTCTTTGTCTAACGGAGAAGGATCGAGAAAATCTTCAAATTGCTACCAAAAGTCAATGTGATTCTCTTGTTTGAAAAGTGGAACGTCTCAAACAACTGACAGCATCTTACTTTGGTGCAATTTGTAAAATGAAGAAAATATAAAGCGAGCTAAGTCCGTTGTGAATATTTTTCACAGCAGGTTTCCGTGGGACAGTGACTACCCGATATGTTTTGGAAAATGAGCGAAATTACATTGAGAATTTTGAAGCTACCAGTAGTGAAAAGGTAGCTTGTTGTGGCTTATTTGTAGATCAGGAGTTCCCATGGCTCGCAACATCGCCCGAAGGACTGAAGATATTCTTTAAGTTAAATGTCCTGCTGTAGCCTCGAAACTAACACCAGAAGAAGCAGTGAAAGGGAAGGAAGTTAAATCTTGTAAAATCTTAGATGGGAAAATGTTTTTAAAGGGAGAGCACATGTACATCTACCAAGTAGGCAAATGCAATATTACAAATCGAAAATATTGTTTTTTGTTCTCTGACGAGGATCACTAGTCACGACTGGCCCATTCTCCTCTTGTTACATATTCATGCACCATGTCTCTCTAATGATAAATACAATCACCCTGCCCTACTTATAACCAAAACTCTACCACAAGTTCCTGTGTGTAAACACGCACACACAGAACGATGTATTTCCTTCTGCCTGGTGCCTGCTTCTCTCAATGCAGGAGGCTAAAAATAAAATTATTAACATAGAAGCACTGCATTTTGATACCATACAGCTTACGCTACGTGAATGATATAATGGTGTTGATAATATTTATTTTATATGTCTAGACCCTTTTAAATATAATGCGGAAGGTTAAAGCAAGTCAGTACTCTAAATAATTGTGATTAAATGTCATAGTGCTTGTGCCAGGTCCCTTGTGTGGTGGCAGAAAGAATACCACCACAGCAATACCCGTGCTTGTCATAAGAGGCGACTGACTAATTGGGGTATGGTCGGGACCTGAAGTTTTTTATGACCCTATCTCATGTTTCTTCATTCACCTTCTGATTTTTAGTCACACTGTTTCTTTTCATCTTCCCAAGTCACATCATATTTTCCTTCTCTGTTTCATCATCTGAGGCCAGTGTGGTTTTCTTCTTAATGAGGGGCCTATCCTCGCTTGTGAGTGCTTCCTCTGAATTGGGTGATCCTATGGGTTACTTTGTTAGTGATGTTTTAGGAAACCGTTTTCACTGGCCCAGCAGACAAATCTAGGTGTGGAGTTTGTATTTACGTACATGTTCACCCATGTAGCACCACCTGGTGCCGTCCTATTGGGAGAGGTTGTCATGGCACTAAATTCACTGAAACTTGTTGTTGCTGTATGGAGGAGGCCGATATAATCAACCCCATGTCACCTGAAATGTCACCACAGGTGTTCTCTATAATGGGGAGCATGGGATGTTTTCCTAGGTAGGGAAATAAAGTTGGCCTCGCTCAGGAAGTACAATTTGTTCCAGTGTACTGCTGAGGTCTGTGGGCGGTAGTTCCCCCTCCTAACAGCACAAACCGGGATGTATTTGGATAGCTGTCTTTTATTTTTCTCCCCCCTCCCCCCAAACCGCAGACTAAGTCTGAGAGTTCTCAGTTAAAGGAGGGGACTTTTACAATGGCTTCGAAAAACACTCTACAGGATGAGTCTCTCAGTAGCCGCAACAAAAGATAGCACAGTGACAATGATACAGATTGCAACAGACATGAGGATGTTTTTTGTAAAACATTGTTGCTGACTCTGCTCTTTCTCATGGTCAAAAAGTTTCGAAGGCCACACACTCCAACAAGTGTCGCCCTTTGAACTGAAAAAAGTTGTAGATGGTTCAGCTACTGGTCATGTAGAGGACTGCAAAAAGATAGAGAGGAAGGAACGCTTAATCAAGACATCAAATGCAGCCCAGTCACATGAGTTACTGGCTATGAAGGTCTTCAACGAGGCAATAAAGAAGATCCCTGTCGAAGTTATGCCCCATATTGCATTGAATTCCAGCAAGGGGTTAATCTGGTATCTTGATCTGATAAGTGTTTCATAGTCTGAGTTGTTGTAGGGACTCAGGACACAGTGTCACTCTGTCCGCTGAGTAAAAAAAAAATCAGATTAGGTCCTTGTAACAAATGATACCCTTTCTTGTAATTTTGGCGTGTCTGTTCTCCCCACATCGCTGTAGGTTGTTTATTTGAATGTCCGAGTGAAAAAGTTCATTCCTTCACCACTTCGTTCTTATAACTGCCAGAAGTACGGCCATTTGTCGGCTAATTTCAACTCATCTACCATTTACCCGAAATATGCTGTCCCAGTGTATGCTGAAAATGCAAAGTGCAGGAAACCTTTAGCATGTTTAAATTGCCAAGGTTAACATCCAGCATGGTCAGAGAAATGCCCTGTTTTACAAGAGGAGCAAAGCATCCAGAAAATCCAAATAGTTGAGAACATTTTAATGGTTGAGGCACGCAAGTGATGACAGCCCAACAAGTGCCTCAGCCTTCTGTATCCTACAGTTCATTTGCCAATACTTATCGACCAATGAAGGATGCATGTAGTAAGACTATCGAAGTGGCAGCACAGACTGAGGAATCTGTAGTTTCTCAGAACTCATGTAAGATCCAGACTTCCCAGATCACGACAGTCGGAACACAGTGTGACCTAAAATTAAAAATTGTAACAAACTGCTCAAGGAAAGACCAACAAGCAAGTACCGTCCAAGCAGGAAAATAAAGCTTAACCATCATCACATCAGGCTAGTCTGTTAAACCATCCTCTCAGGGTAATTCTCTGGCTCCTGTTACTAGCAATAATAACATGTAGTCGCCTCACAAGTTGTCAGATGCAGATGTGGCGGTGGATTATACTTCTGATGGCAATGATTGCTCAAGTTTTCGTTAAACACATTTTAAGTAGGTGTGAGGTGAAAATAAAGTAATTACAACCCTATCTTTCTCATATGCTTGATATCGGTCCTTCAATGTAATTTACGAGGTTACTTCAATTGTCGTATGAACTAAGGCAACTGATTGCATCATTGACCTCATTTGTTCATTTCCGCCAAGAAACACACTTTTGGTTAACAAATGATGTGTCCTTAAAAGGTTACACCTTATAAGTCACAAATTATGCAACTTCTGATTGTGTGTGCTATGGTGTTTTTGTGTTACTGCCAGCGATGCAGTCTGTCAGGCAGCTGTGGCTCTTGTAACAAAGTTTTCACCTTGCACTTTTGGAGGATCTCATATCCCAGCTTCCACCACCCTTTATTCTTGTTTTGGAACTAAATTCTCAAAATTGTCTGTATGGATATTCTTATTGGGAGGGCAGATGTATAGTTGTGTCGATGCTCACCATTGCTAATTTGGTCCTATTTAACACTGGCGCTCCTGCATACTTAACTTCTAATCCTGGCATTGGTATTGATTCGTCCTTTTGTAGCCTAGCACTGGTCACCCATATAGATAGGTGTGTTTATCCTGATCTCGTTAGTAGTGACCATTATCCAGTTATTTTAAACTATGTTTCTGATGCTGCATCATCCCTTCCCACTTACTGGGTATTTGAAAAGACAGACGAGAATGCACCAGACAGTTGCTTCACTTTACTGCAAACAAACCTCATTAAATGAATGAGGCAGTCTCATCTTTTGTTACATCTGTGATGCCTTCTGTGCCCGGTGACGTGCACTTTACAGGTTTACTTTGCATCCCACTCTGGCAAACTTAGAATTATTTTGCATTACCAGAGCACAAGCTATGCACATCTTACGAGAAAGCAAACAAATGTCTTGGAAGGTCTATCTATCATCTCTTACGGTGCACGCTACCAGTAAATGTATTCTTTGGCATAATAATGCAGTCATTACTGGTGCTGAAGACATATTATTCATTATACTATGCTCCTAACCTGCCAATTGAAGGGAAACACAAACTACTCAGTCTTTTTAATTTAATATGACAGTCTGGATATTTGCCTTCTCAATGAGGTGTATTAATTATTATACCAGTTTAAACTTAGGATGTACAAGTGACATGTGTCCACTTATCAAGCAGCTTTGTTGACTAGTTGTCTCTGCAATACTTTGGAGAGAATGATAAATGTGTGGCTTTTTTATTGCCATTGAGTCTAGGGGACCTCTAACAACTCTCCAGTGTAACTTCTGTGACACTGTTCAGTGGTAGGCCATCTAGTCGGTTTAATGCAGCTATAAAAAACTACTGTTGTAGTATTGCAAAATTACATTTTTATTTTGTGTTTTGTTATGGAGGTTAAATTTGTGTATGTATTGCAATTTATGTGTATTATTGTAATGTTCTATCTAAATTATATTTTCTTTTTAGTGGTCTCGGTTTAGGAAAGGAAAGCTAGAGAAACGTAGTTGCGAGTTGTAATGGTGTAGAATAATATTGCATTTAGTTAGGGTATAATCTCTAATGTTGTGGCCAGTTAACCTTGGGCGGGGATAACATTAGCTTTTTTTGTGTTCTACTTTTTTTCCAGCAGGTTTTTGCATTGTTACTGAATTTCTACGCCATATTTTTTTCATTAGGCTCTGGAAGGGTTGGTGGTATTATAATCACGTGACATCAGCCCTCCAATAGGAGTGCGACCTGGGGTGATGCGTATGGTCCCTTCTAGAGAGTTTTGCCTACGCCATTTGCAGAAATAATCCAGACACCACTGAGTGTGGTCGTGTCGCCGGAGGGGGGTTTCTGGCCCAATTTATCATGACTTAGAAACTGGAGTGGCGAACTTCACATGTGTGGACAGCATCAATGTCTCTTTTTGTGTTTAATTCTTTTTGGACGTCCTTCTGGACTCTCCAGCTAAATTTTTCCATCCATACACATAAGCCGTAAGGTGGGGTTTTGCTTCTCTGTATTTTCAATCCTTGTGGACTTGTGCTGCGATTTTATACTTACTTTTTTCAGTGAACCGGGTTCATAGTAAAGGATAGAAATTATGCAGATGTTAGTGAAAAGCAATTTATATAAACCAGGAGTTTTGTTTGGAAAAGTCAAGTTTCATTTCTGGTCGAAAATCCCTGAGTCTATGTTAGGAACAGTGTTAAATTTTTTTGAGATAAACGACAGTGATGTAGAGGAAGATGAGGGTAATTACAGTAAGTCAGGAGACCTCTGTACATTCTCCAACCCCTAACTGCATGTGTGTCCTGGAGAGTTGATGGGTAGCATTTCGCACATTCAACATAGCTATGTGTGAGCAGTGCCACTTGATTTTAAATACTAGTTTCTAGTCTCAGCCAAATATAGTGGGAGCCGTCACATTACTGTATTGATGTGTATATAACTTACATTTTGTAACATGGTTTCACTATTTTGAGATAATGAAAATGTTGAACTTGACATGCATTACTGTCTTAAAAATGTAACTGTGTGCTGTAACACTGCTGTAACACTGCTGTAACACTGCTGATCATATTTGTTATTTTTATCCTGTGTACATATATTTATTAAGTAATACTTATTAATACTGCATTTTATCTGCACAAGCATGTTGTTCTATTAGAAATAAGTAAATGAATTTTAATTAACTTTTAACAACCACGAGCCATCCAAAATTTTGATAGGTTTTTACTATTTATTGAGTCTTTTCTTGCTAAAATTCCTATGAAAAACAAAAGTAAAATACTAAATAGGTCTCATATTTTTAGGTAATAATTTTTACAACTTTGATACAGTATCTGATCACAAATGAACTGATTAATACGTCGAGCCGTATGCACTAGTAACATGCACAGCAATCATTCATGTATTTTGTTTATTTCACTTTATTTTATAAGTAAGCATTCCAAATATTTTTCTTAGCATTATATAAAAGTGTAGTGTTTTTTTTTTGTTAGTGTTGAAAACTATCTTCTTAGACTATGTATAAATGGGACTTTATTTTTTAATTTTTTTTCCCTATGTGCCACAGATTGTGTTACGATTCTGTGAATTTTCATCAAGTCTGGCCGACCATTTAGCAAAGAGACAGGGAAAAACATAGTGTCATTGAAAATCTAAACTAGAACTAGAAACTTGAAACAAAAAACCATCTTCAAGACGGTCACAACAGAAAGTGTGCTGCAGAAAATAAATGTGATTATTTTTACTGTAACAGTTTTATTAGTTTGAAATTGTGTGACCTTCAGAACTGACAGCTATTTATTGAAAATACAGTGATGAACACCATGATAGTCAGGAGAGGAGGAGCAAGTACTGTTTAGTTGGCAATTTACATAACAAAGAAAAACCATTGAAAGACTATCACAATTAGTTTTACATTTTTTTATACATTTAAATAGCCAAATTTTCTGTTTTATTTACATGCACTTAAATTCACAATTGCTGCCACTCAATGTGACAAATATGTGTCTAAGATTTACACATTAAGGTTGTTTATGTATGCTTGTGTGTTTAATGTATTTAACTCACCAAATGGCTTATGAAAATAGCCACATTAATAAAAAGAAATAAATGCATAAAAGGTTTTTCTTAAAGTAAAAGGTAGAAGCAATCGCAGATCCTTAAGTCCCTATTAATAATGACTAAGCCTATGTTATACTTACAAAGAAATGCTTCTGCCAAATAGTAAATTATCTACACTCAGTAATCTGTTATATCATGACTCTGCAGTTTGTTGTTCATAAATATGCTGTGTTTTTAGTCACTAGCTTAGACTGATTAGAAGTTTTCAGTTCCTACAGAGATTGTTCACTTATGTTACAATAAAGTAAATACTATAGCCTAATCGAAGCTAACAGTTTTAAGTTCCTACGTGACTTTTATAATATTTATGTAATTATTGCATACTTATATTATTTAAACCAAAAGTTTTAATTTCCAACAAAGATTGTTCACTCATGACTTTGTATAAGTATTATTGCATACATCAGTTATTTTTATATTCATACAGATTTTGTTAAATTGTGTCTTAATAAAGTATTAAGTGTTATTGCATAGGTAACTTACTCAAACTTTGCAACAAAGTTAACTCTGATCAATTGAGCTTGATGTCACAGAGCAAGATTTCCAGTGGTATTTTGATTTGGTTCAAAGCCAGGGTCATTCAAATTTATCGCAATATTATGTAAAACTACAATTGCAGCTATGAGTTTTGGTACATTTACATGTTTCTCCAGACGAAAATATAACTCGTAATAATAATGGTCTAATTAAAATTCTTCATTGCATCAAATTCTTAGAATAATTAATTATTATTCAGTAATTTAATTGATTCAACTCCATTATCAATTTCATTATTTTCATGTTAAAAAAAACATTCTTGATGCAATATTTAAAATTAAATTCCCTTTATTTAGTGTGATGAGAAGGGGATATTTTTAATCCCGTAAATTTTATATATCAGGTCTTTCGGTCTTTTGGTTTTGTTCCAAAAATTTTTGTTTATTTGATTGTAATGAAGATTTTCAAAAATATTATAAATAAAACATTTTTGAATGATTGAACTGAAACATTATTAAAAATTGACCAGAGTATTTTTTTAATATCATAATAGGTTTTTAGTACTTAATTTAATTCAAAGAAATTTACTAGACTATTTGGATTAAAATCAAAATTATTTATTGATTAATTATTAGGATTGGTTGGTTCAACAAAATAATCCATTTAAAAAATGTGTAGTTAATGAATATAAGTAAAACTCAGGATTGTAATTACTTTTTAAAGTACAAAAAAATTGCAAATGAAATTTACCTTGTTTGGGAGGTTGAATAAATACTCAAGCAGTAGCTCTCAAAAGAGTATTTGTTTCATCATTTTATCAAAATATTGAAGATGATCTTATTATTCAAGTACATGAAATTAAAAAAAAATCAGAAGAATCTTTGAAGAAAATAAACAGAGAAAATTATGTGTGAGGTAAAAATAAATACAGGAAATTATGAATTAGGTGATGTTTTAGGATTATTTAAGCTTTCATTATCTGAAAATAAAAAAATCTAAAAATGATTTAGTTAGGTTTTGTTTCAACAAACATTAATAAAAAATGTCTATATGTAACTGAAAAATCAAATATTATATTTATTGTAATTCAGTTGGTAGTAATTTTTTTCGAATTATCAATTGAAATTTTATGAAAAACAAGTATTAAAGTTAATGAATTTGTTGAAATTATTAAATTACAGTGTTTTTATATTAGAGTTATTGGAGTAAGGTCTAGTATTAATCCGTGTAATTGATGCAATAAATAATACAAATGCAGAAATTAATTATATATCTCTGCTAACAGTTAATTATTTAATGGCTAAAATTGAATTATTATCAACTAAATGCTAAAGACCTCAGTGTTAAGTGCTGATCTAAATATCTCTCTCTCTCTCTCTCTCACTCTCTCTCTCTCTCTCTCACTAACAACTCAACCAAAATGTTATTATTTTCATAATCCGTGGATTAGAGATGTTGAAATTACAATTATGTACGATTATGGAAAACAGGTTAGTGTACAAAATATTTGATTATTTTGTTTTATAACTCAAACATAAAACATTTTTGTTTTTTAAATTGGGTTTGTACTCTTGATTTGTTCTTAATTTTTTGTTTTGAACATAATAATTATTTTAGAACATGCTAAACTTTTTTATGAAAAATATAATGAGGTTAAAGATTTTTAAAGTACAGCGAACCCTCGATAACTCGGACTAAAAGGGGGGAGAAGCTGTCCGAGTTATGATTTGTCCGTGTTATCGAGGGGTGTCCGGGGAGGTTGGGTTCATTAATCACAAGAAATGCGAAGAAATTAGTACGCTATTATTTCTATAAGCAAAAGACCCTGCAATAAATACTGTTTTGTACATAACTATCATATTAAGTTACAGGAGGGCCACCATGCAGTGGGAAAATCACGTAACGTGGAGGACTATAAAAGAAAGTCCAACAATGTGGGCAGTTAGATCTTTATTTATTTTTTATGCTGCTGCTTCTGGCTGATCCTTTTTTTATCTCTATGCTAGAAGCTGGCACCAGGCACCCTTCTATCACATAAAAGTTTTCGTCTGACTGGCGACAGCCAATGTGCGTGCACGTGTGAGAGAGATAAGAAATGATCGTTGGAGATAAGCTAGGGAGGTTGCGAGCGGAAGTAGTCAAGGTCAACCAGTACAGTTTCGTGCCATACAAACGCCGCACGTGACCACACGCATCTCACACAAGGTGTTTACATTGAAAAATTCCTTACGTCCATATGTCACAGCGTAGGGGCAGCAGCCAACTGCTAGCCTGATAGTTACTTTACCCTCCTTCAAAGTTACGAAGGTATAAAAATAATTTTCCTCGTATACATGAATAAAAACAGTACTGTAATTTACAATCATTCTGGGTCACTGTACATTATGTGAACATATTTTAACACTACTAATTTAAAAATTTAATTTTATGTATGTAAATTGCATCATAGAACACATAATTTACAGCTGTATTCTTACACAAATTGTCATATTATAAAGCAATAAAATTTTAATCATGTTCTACAGAGTTACCGTATTTACTCGCGTAATCGCAGCATATTTTTGACCAAATTTTAGGCCCAAAAAATGAGGTGCGGCCATTATAAAGGGTTTTCAAAAAATTACCTTCTAAATTTATTTTGGTGTACAATATAACAAATGTACATTTTTTTCTATATTTATTCGTTCATAACGTGAACATTTCTTCTAAAATAAATAAAAAGATTTTGTCGGTGTATAGTAAAATGGAAAAATTAACACTACAAAATCTTGTTAATCCATTCACGTGCGTCACTCATTGAAAATCGTTAAAAAATATCCCGCATAAGACGTTTACATTTTACGGTCCAATACATGTACGCTATTATTTCCCGTGAAGTAGTTTATAAATATATCCGATTCACGCTTAAAACGTTACAACTCTCCAGATGCTGTTACGTTATCAACAGAGCATCATCAACAAGCGAGCGTGACTCATCGTGTCCGGCTTGGGCATGGATGTTGTGTTGTTCTTTCACCACCCACATCGGCTCTTGAAAACATCGTTGTTAAAGGGGCGTAAAACCTTCTCACCAATTTTTCTACAAACGCAATGCAAAGCAATTATTTTTAATTTTTCTATTTAATGTCTGGGACAATTTGTTTGCAACCCTGAATTCATTGTACATACCAGAACAAAATAATTTTCCGTTTATGTGTCATTATAACCCGTAGTTACAGTCATTTCACAAGCACCACATTGAAATGTTTATTATTTACGACACACGTGCGTGCCTGGCTCGCTGGGCGAAGAGGGAGGAAAGATAAAGAAGTGAGAGGTCGGCCTGCTGCGTTGCATCTTTACTCACGCGTCGCGCACCTCGCTTGTAATATTTTACCACACGGAACTTGCCAGATATTTACTGTGGGATTATTAAAGGCTAAGTAGCGATGGCCGCCTTCGTTATAAAGTTTAATAGTGTTCTAAAATATAATGGGATAAATTTAAATCCAGCAGAAATGATTTTTTATGTCTTTTAACCAAAAAATAATTAATTAAATATTATTAAAAATTTTTAAAAATTCGGTCCGAGTTATCCGAAGTCCGGGACATCGAGGTCCGAGTTATCGAGGGTTCACTGTAATAACAAAACTAATTAAATAAAATAATAAATAATCTTATATCAGAAAAAAACTCTTGTTGAACAAGTAAGGCTAAAAATTAAGAAATTATTGAGATAACTTAGAAGGCTAAGATGTTTAGTGATAAGGCTACTGTATTAAATAATGAAATGAAATTAAGAATTGATAAGATTGAATTTTATAGCACTTCTCTTGCTAGATAGTGTTGAGTTAGCAGCTGGCTGCTAAAATGAATATTGGTATAACAGTATTATGAACATGTGTATACATTAATAAAAACATTTAACCCCCGTAAATATGAAGAACAAAGTCAACAAGTAATGATAAAGATCCAATGTAATAGAAGAAAACATTTTACACCTTGAAATAAAATCACATGGTATGCTGACTGAAGACATACAGTATGAAAGCAATGAGAAAGTACACCCATCCTTACAATGGGTAGTTAATAAATATATTACGTTAAATAGATATTCAAATTATTAGTTAACCTATAATGTTCAAATTATATGCAAAAATCTGAGTTAAATGTTGTTGAATAAAATTAACTAAGCTTTCGTGAAAAATAATTACATCTGCTCAATAGAATCTCGACTTATAAAAAATTCCTAATATGTTTAACGTCTTGGTAATTATTTGAAATAGATTCACTGGCTTACATAACTGCCTTAGACACCCAGGACTGCTGGGTTTATGTAGAAATTATTAGTATTACTATTTTCCACATGGTCTTAAAAGAGGTCCAAAAATATAATTTTCCGTGCAGACTTGACAAAAGTATTTCGTAGGCTGAATATCAACACATCTTCAGTAATATAGTTAACAGATTTACTTATCTTTAATTGCTTCGTAAACACGTTGGAGCTTGGCAATCTTGAAAAACACTAAATTGTACTAATTGTGAAACAATACTGGTAATTTCAAAACATGCCACCGTTTCTTATTCTTTCTATCAACAACTCAGAGAAATGAAACAAAGGAAAAAAATAGATGCAAAACTGTAGAGTAAATAGCAAACCAAACTGAAATGAATTCAATAAAATAATTACTCTTTTAAAATAAATGTTAAGTATGAGTAAAAATGGATGGGTGGTCTGTAAAATAATCTGATCATAATAGTTACTATAACATTGCTGCAGGCAATATCAATCAAGAAAAAAAAATTACAATGTGTATTTAGTACATACAAAGTCAATAGTTACCATAACAATAATAATCTCGTAGTTAAAGTATGTTAACTAATATTATAAGAAATTAAAACTTTACTTGGTACATTTTTGAAACAGAGAAATGATTAAATTTTTGCTCAAATTAAATAAAAAATTAAGTAATTAATATGCTAGATAATTATTACTTACAATTAAAATAAACAATAAAAGAATTAAATAAAATTATTAAAGAAATACTAATTATTACAAAAATTAATATGGATTATGATGTGTTTAGATAAAATTTAACAAAGAGTTGAAGAGATTAAAACATCAATAACCATATTGAGAAATATAATGGCACATCTGCAGACAAAGCATCTCGGACATACAGAATTCTTTGTACTGGCAAGACTGAGCAGTTCACAACATTCAAACATAAGAAAGATCACTTGGACAAATTCTGGGTGAATCTCATTGGCACTGATGACAACTTGACAACTGTTAAGGCAGTAGTTCAGGTAATCCTCATTTTGTCACATGGAAATGCCAATGTTGATAGAGGTTTCTCCTTCCTTTCCGATTGTCTTGTGGAAAATATGATGAAGGCCCATAGAACTATTTATGATGCAGTGACTGCTCTTGGAGGAGTTGAAAATGTAACCCTAACGAAGTGTCTCATTCAAGCTGCCTGCAATGCAAAAATGACCTACACACAAACTTTAGAAGCAAAGAAAAACTTTGAGGAGAACAAAAAAAAAAAAAAAAAAAAAAAAAAAAAAAAAAAAAAAAAAAAAAAAAAAAAAAAAAAAAAAAAAAAAAAAAAAAAAAAAAAAAAAAAAAAAAAAAAAAAAAAAAAAAAAAAAAAAAAAAAAAAA
>PNEQ01001562.1:19304-66233 GCA_003012365.1 Medauroidea extradentata | reverse complement strand
TCCACCGCAGATGGGCGGCCCTCCACCGCAGATGGGCGGCCCTCCACCGCAGATGGGCGGCCCTCCACCGCAGATGGGCGGCCCTCCACCGCAGATGGGCGGCCCTCCACCGCAGATGGGCGGCCCTCCACCGCAGATGGGCGGCCCTCCACCGCAGATGGGCGGCCCTCCACCGCAGATGGGAGGCCCACCACCGCAGATGGGTGGCCCACCACCACAGATTGGAGGCCAACAGTATCAAGTGGGTGGTCCTTTGCAGATGGGCATTACAAATCAGCAGCAGATGGGCAATACACAGTCATACCAGCCTGGGCTACAAGGATCGAAAGTATATCCTCAGATGCACGTAAGTAGATTGCATTTGAAAATTTAATGGTTATTGTATTGTGTAACTGATTGTTTTTGTAATGTTTTTGTAAGACCTGAATGTTGTATAAACATTGTATAACATTTCGCACACCACTTGCATGTTGCATAGTAGACACTCAAAATACTTTACAAACTAGAGTTTACAAAAAATGTAATCAGTTCCAGATCAAGAGACATCTCAATGATTAAAGTTCACATTAAACCTTTACAAAATCCATACAAAACCTGCACAACCATGTTCAAAGTTCATTATGTGAACTCACAAAGCCTATTTGTTGTGCTTGTTGAATATTTTTAATTTCAAATTTAAAAAAAGGTGCATATACGTACTACAAACACAATGAATAGTTTTGTAAAATATTTTCACAGTCAAAAATGACAAATATTTCAAGCATCCAAAATTTTATACCATCAGCCCAACAAAGGGACTCAAATTTAAACATTGTTATACATTAAGTTATGCATGATTTACATGAAATCAATGCAGCCTAAATATTTTAAATTTGAATATTTGTTACATTCTAAATTCAGATAAGCGTACATTTCAATTAAAATCTGAAACCAAGAATTTGTACTATCAACATTTGAACAAATTACACTAACAAAAATTTTCTACTAAATAAGTCTGCCAGATTTAACAGGAATAGTGATAGGTCTCATCCGCGGACTCCAATACTAATTAAACTTTATAAAGAGAGAACTCCAACTCAATTCATCATGTAAGTAAGATATTGAATCCATAAACGGTTATCTTAAAATCTAGCACGCCGGACACCACAAACGCTGTGGAAACAAGAGCTATCTCGGTGCATCCAGATCAAAAAAAGTCAAATCAATCCAGGCAAAGTGCCAGCAAAAACTATCCTAAATATTCCAAACAAACCTAAACATTTAATGTCAAACCTAAGTTTCACAAGATGTCTTCCGAAACTTAATTTAGAGCATAAAGGCGAATTAAAAAATTGCAACACACGAATCATGATGGCAGCCGCCTTGCACACCATGGAGGAATAGATTCCCCAGCTAACAATTGAAACACAGATCACATAAAACTTACATGTAAATGCAAAGTGACGTCGGAACCAAAAGTGAGGAACAGGCCAACACGAGCCAAGCCTGGCACTGTACACGTGCGGGGAAGAGAAGAGAGGGGGAGACAAAATTAAAATTAGAAAAAAATTAATTCTGTACGGAAAGAAAAACCAGTTTTCTGTGTCTAAAACTATAGAATTTTCTTTTGTGTTCAGTAGATGTAAAGAAATTTCATTGCAGATACAACAATCCAGTTTTCATTATATTATTCAAAAATTTCATCATAAGTTATAATAGATATAGTACACGTATAGGTTTGTTAATTTGGACACAAGGAAACACAACTACAGTAGGCACCCAATTTTACAAGGTCTGTGATTATGACCTAGTAAAATCGATAACCTTGTAAAATCGTATTGGAGTTTTTTTGACCAAAACCTGAAAAATTGCATTAAAATTACATTTTCAGGGTTACTGCAGCTTCAATTCTTGCAAAAAAAAATTTTTATCATTGAAAAAAGTATACAAACACTTGCCCAAAAAGACCATGGCAGGAAAATATTTTCAAGCGATACCTATATGATTATTACACTTATTTAAGAATTCATATTTACCGTATTTGCTGGCATATAAGACGACTATTTTTACATATGTTTTGCCTTCAAAAATTGCTACTCCTCTTATATGAAGGTGCAAAAAAATTTTGGTAACCTAAATGTCGTTTAAAAGTTGAGCTGTAAGCTGTGGAGTTGTACTGTATGATGTTTCAAGGAATTGAGTTTTTCGTCACAGATGAAAACAAGTTCCCCGCTTTTTTAATAAAATTTACAGTACTAAATTTTGATGAGCGTCATTCATAACAAAGGGCACTACCTTGCAGCGAAGTGGCAATCAATGCAGCTGGAGCGCGTGATGTGTCTACTGTTTAGTGCTAGGTTGGCAGGCAACAACAGTGCACAGGAATGTGATGACCTTGCAAGCAGAGCTGTTGTAGCCCGGTGTTGCCATGTAGCGTGCGGCATGCCTCAGTCCGGCGTTGCCAAGTCGCGCACAGCTGTCGGCAACTGATGATGTCGCCAGCCACGTGTGCCGCCGCTGCCTTTCATTTCCTTGACTCTTAGGCGCCTAAAGGGCACTAGTAGTAAATGTTACTGTGTAGTTTGTGTGTCTCCTATGATGTTTCTATAACTGCAATAAATGCAGTAAAAATATTTAATTAAAGTTCTTTATGTTTCTGGCAGAGGAAAAAAATATATTTCTGTCTGGAATTTTATATCAATTAATAATAATTCCCCCCCCCCCCCCAAGATTTTGTACCTTCGAAATTATGACTCATCATGTATGCGGGGTTGTCCTATATGCCGGCAAATACTGTAATGTCCTTCATGTACGTAAATGAATGACCATTAATTGTCTACGAAAGGTTAAGTATATGGCCACTGGAAATGCACCTAAATCACGAATGGTACATGGCAACTATGTTGCATGCATAGTGTGGCAATGTTATGGCTGAACAGAGGTACAGAGAGTGCATGGCCTTGGCAGCTACAGGCTCTAACCCCATCTCTTGCACTGCAAGTCGACTGGTTGTCAGGGAAGAAGATGCCTTGCCATACTCACACGCACCTACGATAACAGGCCTCATTTTGTAATGTAAATACACAAGGATGTACAAATACTGTAAAAAAAAAACCACGCACGGAAGCCTTCACTGGCAGTTTACTAACACTGCCACCAACCCCATTACATTATGCTGAATAAACAACTTGGGTATCATGTACCGATATATTTCCTGTATCTTTTCTTGCTGTAATTCAAATGTAAAAAAATTGGTGATTTGTACATGGGCAAATACAGTGAAACCCCTTATTTACACTTTTCAGGGGGACAGGGAGAAAAAGTGTAAATAGGATTCTGTGATAACCTCTCGAGTAGCGCCACATTTACATGTAGGCTGTCTTGGCTGCAGTCTTAATTGGCTCGCACCGTAAAGTTGCCCACAACACCAACATAAAATATTTTAATATTGTAATTTACTTCGTCATTATGAAAGGCGGGCGTGATATCCAACCTTCAGGAACATTGAATTATTTGGTCATAGTAATGTTAAATAATTGTGTTGGATATGTTAGTAATTTATTTAATTTTTATTTATCATTTCATCAGTATGTAAGTACTGCCTGTTATAAATAATAATAAACTTTATTCAGTAGTATTAATTTTGGTGCAATTTTAGCTGGGAAATTGCTCTGAAATGTTATTTTGCAGGTTACCTACTTTTTAAAAAATTCATAGTGGAAGGCCCTTGTATCCGTCTGTCTTTCTTACTGGAGATATTTCTTAAATTCACTTCCTCTCTCCTCCTTTCGTACCTCCTACACAACAGGTCCAGCCTAGGAGTCTACAGATCCTAAATACAGCTTGCACGTGTGTCACTGTTCATTATACAGATGTATATGTTGCAGCATTGCCTTATTGCGGTGTACTTTACACTTTTAAGTAAGAAGCTAAAATGGCTAAACCAAAAACATGTTAAGGAGTACAAATGATTGACAGTGTATTTGGCTTTACTTGGGTTTAAATACAGATAATTTCGAGTGAAATTGTCAAAGTTATCCTGCTACAGAACATTTTTCTTGTTTGTCATGTAAAGTACTATTTCTTGTTAAGTGCAGTGGAACTTCGTTAATACAAACCTTTTTAATACAAAATTATCAGTAGTACGTTCCCCTTGGGGAATGAGACACATTTTGAATGCTGAACAAAAAGTTCTCGTGTGCATAAAACAAAGTAATATCAAGTTCATTTGTTAAAAGAAATCATGGTATTGATACAAAAGTTTGTGTTTTGAGATGAAACATCCTGAATGTAAATATGTGTTAATACAAACCTCATTATTGCAAATTGCAAAATTGTAGGTTCTTTCAGGTTTGTAATAGTGAGGTTCTACTTTAATGACCAATGTGCCAGTCTGATCGTAGTGTAACTTGGGTTCTAAGAATTCAAAATGTGAATGCTCTCCTAACTGGGTTATTTTCTCTTATCTTTCTTACTATTTTCCTATCTGCCTTGTATGTAATCGTTAGTTTTATGTAGGAGCTCCAATTGGTGCAGTAGCTAGAGCATTTGCCTCCCACAAAGATTTTTGGATTTGGGAATTGTTCAAATCAGTGCTTTTGGTCAACTGGATTTCTTGGGGATCTGCCAATTCCCTTGCCCTTTCATCCCACTACTGTCCCATATTCACCTAATGTCATAGCTCACCATCGCTAATAATGTAGATGTCAAGCACTGAGCAAAAACTCTTCACTTCAGAGTTTTATATTCATGTTTTACCCAGA
The DNA here is from genome assembly GCA_003012365.1 of Medauroidea extradentata. NCBI lineage: Eukaryota > Metazoa > Arthropoda > Insecta > Phasmatodea > Phasmatidae > Medauroidea > Medauroidea extradentata. Next base: position 61,491 of record PNEQ01001562.1, on the reverse strand, counting down.
AACACTTGCTAACATCTTATTAAAAAAACTTTAGAAGTCCTTGTGTGTGACATAATCAGATTCATGAATGGAACCATCTGGCCGACAAAAACATGCATATGTTGCATAAGGTATTAAGATGTTGCTGTATGCTTTTAACAAAAATATGGTGGTGTACTGTAGTAATCAAAATAAAACTTCAATATGAGTTCGAGGACAGGAGTGAATTAGGTGTCTTCCAGGGGTGGATCCAGGTGTGGGTTGTAAGGGAGTGAGGAGTATCCCTTAAATTTGGATTTGTAGGTGCAAAATGGTGCTTTTTCAGAAGTTTTCAAACCAAAAATTTTAATGTACTGTTTTAAGAAATGGTAGATCTTAATATTTTTTATGATGAACTATGCTTTATAAATGAAAACCTTTGTACTGAGATGGAAGAATTGTTTTAGCTCTTGAAAAACATATTTTAATTTCAATGAATAACAAGGTAAGTTGCACAAAACATATTGCAATCTAGAAAACAGAAATGTTTATTACATATTACAGATATGCTGCAGTTTGTGATGTAGTTCTTAAAAACCACGTAGTAAAATATTTCCAAACAGACCTCAAGAAAGCTATATGCAACCTGGTAAATTTGGCAATAAATTTGAGTCTGCTGGTCAACAGATTTTCATGGGGATCCTCCGGTTCCCCCGTCCCATTCATTCCGGTGCTGTGGCATACTCAGATCGTGTTGCCCATCACAAGCGCTGAAGACCAGCTGTTAAGTGCTGACCAAACAAAATCTCTTCACTCACTCCAAAGTTTCATGCTACTGGAACATAAACCCAATGAAAACCAACAGATTTATAGAAACTAAACAATTTGTACTGAAATTAGATGTTACGAGCCAATGGCTATTACTCAAATTGATGTACATACAAATTAAAAAATTGTTAAAATTTTAAAAAATTCTGAAAGTCTAGTAAAAGTCCTTTCTTTATTTTTTTAATGCAAAAATATGTTGTTTGTTTTGTGTTTTTATAAGCATACAGCCTGCGAGATTAATTTAATTTCAGTGTTAATTATTTAACCACTGCAGTTCATCAGGTATTTGCTTGAATATGTTCCCATAGCATCAAAATGTTGACTTCGACATGCAATTATGAGAAAACCACGCGAGCTGAAATATTGTCCTTGAGAAGATAATGCAGTCGCTAATATTTCGTACAAATTAAATTTTAGAATGTTTGCACTTGAACGACTTTGTTGTCACGGTCTAAAGAACCTAGTAAAAACGAACATTTTCACAGTATCAACATCGCAGTCTCCTGTTCCTTCAAGTTTCTGCAATATACAGAGCTTGAGGGAGGCAAAAAAATTGTTTAGAAATAATTAATTTTGCTGTTATGTTCATATAAAAGGTGCATATTATATGATGGTATTTATAGAGGTATGTATGAGTCCATGTACATGGTTAAATTATTTACAAATATTTATTTGTATAAATGTAATGTTTTTCCTGCATACTTTGTAAAACAATTTACTACACTAAAAAAATTTTACGGTTGGGAGAGCCGTTGCCCTCTCTGCCCCCTGCCCCCCTTAAATCCAAGACTGAGGAATAGGGCAGTAGATGTCAGTTTCTTCCCACATGGAGAAAACTGGTACCCTCCTCCTCTCAGACACCTCAGCTTCTGCCCGTCTGCTTTTACTGTCGGATCGTCAGGTGGCTTCCTTCCCGTTACACCGGTGTTAGTGGAGCAGGCCTACTTACTAGCTGGTGGTTCGGATTGATCATCAACTCAGCTCATACAGCTGGCTCTACCTTTTCACACTATCTTTGTGGCAGTGACGAGTCCCTAGTCATTGCATACCCACGGATCACCTGACCCACCGTCGAACACATCTGTAGCAGTGTGGCATATAAAACAGTGGTTGTAACTGTATGGTTCCCACCCTTTTTGGGTACTGCAGAGGCATGTGACAACAAAAGTTAACATAATATATATGCCACGTTACCTACTGCCAGCCACTACACCTGACAGAAGGTGCCTGCCCATCACAACCTAAGCCAAGCTAGACTAAGTTACAGATGTCCACTTAGGTAGGCAAAACCAAGTAACCAGTATTCATCTGTAACCTCTTCTTTACTACCAGAATTCAGTTAAATTCTTGAATGCCCACATAATCTAGGCGGTATCAGTGAACCGGCCATCAGTGTTAGTTTCCCATTGGTCCAAATCTCCTATTCTAACCTGTAAATATGTAACCCCACTTGGACAGAAATATCAACAATAAACTGAGATGGGAAATGAGCATGCCCTGCATATAACTTTGAGAGGCTGATTTCCTCACCTCGTACGAGACTGTCTCAAGCCTCAGATGTGTTTGACTGACTATGAGTTGGACTCTAATTCCTAGGAAGTTCTTATTGCAGGCCCAAAGACCAAGCCAAGCTATAAATAAAGTTGCAATGTATGTGCAACAAAAAATTAAAAATGTAATGAGTTAACTAAAAATGTAAAAAATGTATAAAGACAAAAAAAATCTTAAAAATGTCCGTTATATTTTATAAAATTAATTTATATTTTCACTGCATTTATTTAACCAGCTGGATAGTGTTTGTGAATCACATTTTACTTTTTTTCTTTTCTTTTTTCTTTTTATTGTGAGCTATTCCTGTGTTTGCATTCTCCTGTATTTCTAGGTAACTAAATTTATTTTAAATATATTTCCTTGTAACAGGAAAATAACTGGAAGTCTTGCAGTTTAGCAAAACATGTTTCTTACATGTTGTAAGTGTTGTAACATTTACTCAAACTTGTACTGTTCTTCAAGAGGCATACCCCAGATAGTTACCAATTACGGAAGTCACTGTAATGTCACAGAACTAAGATGAGATAATGGACGTTGAAGAAAAGTAGCAATCCTTTAAACATGATCTCTGATTTTATCTAAAAAGTATGGCAGTATTCTTTTAAGTGGCTATTTTACCATCACTGCTTTCTGGTCTCAAGCATCATGAATGTGTTTCATTCCAGTTGTAAATTTTTCTGAAGTGTGGTTGTTTCTCAGGACATGTACAACACGAGTGTGGGTGGTCAACCTCCCACGTACCAGCCAATTGGCCCTGGAGGTTACCCAGCAGGACCCCAGCAACCTGTCCAGCCAGGCCTGCAATCCCAGCCTGCAAGGCGGCTTGATCCAGATCAGATGCCCAGCCCAGTAAGTCCATTAGTTGATCTATAGTTCACTACATGCTATAATAGACTACACTAGACCCTGATTTTTACTAATACTGACAGATCCTCTTATCACATTCATAAAATCACTACCTTTGTAAAATCAATAGCGGCCTATTTTGACCTCCTCACCTCCACCCAATCATCAAATTTTAAAATTGAGTTTTTTCTGCAAAGTGCCTCTTGCCAGGTCCCGATTTTTATTGCATTTTGCAGGAAATTAATCCAATTATACAAACATAAATTTATGTCAGTAGCCAGACATCTTCCCATCAAAAGCACACCATTGAAAGTAGATATGACCGACCCTTTCTCAAAAAAAAAGAGAAAACCGAGCTTTTGAGTGTCTGCTCGCGAACGAATAGCCTGACTTCTGTAGCGTTTAAAGGAAAAATAAAGCAAGTGATAGTTAAAATATACACACTCATTAGCATACTTCGGAATGGTAGTGTGAAGAGGTTGCGAACCTGGTCCCTATTCAATATTTTTTATCTGTGTATGTATGTCTTGCTGCTTTTAGTCATGTGATGAAATCCTTTATGGCACTTTGAATATGTTGACAACACAACTATTGTTATTTTGTTTTTTTCTTGTGTTCATTAAGTAAAAGTTGCTCAGAATATTGATTCAAACATTCTATCTAGGTAAACCTTTTTAACGTATTGCATTATTAAGCCATTTCCAACCTTATGGGACTTGTACAATTCAAGGAACTCAATTTAATGTGATTGTGAAGTTTGAGATGTCAAAGGATACTCCTTTAAATTCTGAACAGATTATCTTCTGTTACTATTTCTGTACCGAGGCTATTTTAGTCTCTTCAGGGTGTTTAGTATGTTTCAGTTTTAGCCTAAATTTGGTAACAAATGTAGGTTCATATATTTTTTATTGCAACTGCACATATATCTGTTGATCGAGCATTTTCCTGTAACTTATTGTAATAAAATTTTGTTGTATAGTGAACTTTCCAGTTCCTACCATAATTTTGAATGTAAACACCTAGTGGTGGATTTGCCCAAGGTTTCCCAACATTTTATTTTAGTGTATTTTAGGCCGATTTTTGTGTGGTCAAGTTTTATAGTGAACTTGAAGTTGGCTGATGTGCTGTTTTCTTTTAAAGTATCAGGTAATGTGCTGTAACTCTAAAATCAAGTTTCCCATATCAAGTTTGGTATCAAAATGCTCAGCATTGAATTTCCTCAATTCTACCTAAGCGAGTTTTTGTGGTATACTTTGTCAATTAAGTACTAGTCGGCTTTATGTAAATTGGTATAACTTTAAGGGAAGTGGTGGTCTTAAGCAGTCAGACACAGCGGCGCCAATGTTGGGCGCAGCTTTCCTGGAACCCATGCCCTATAAGGCCATGTTGTTGGTGATTGGCTACAAGCCAGTAATGGAATGTTGAGGGTGTTTGTGACATCGGCAAAGCTAGTGCCAGGGATAGCAGAACTATTTTCTGCATCCGCAGTAACTTCCTATCAGCCATTAAGTAAAAGAAACCATTAAATAACATGTCAAGTGCATTAACAAATCTAATCTAAGCTCAGCACAAAGTAGTTTAATAATGAATTGCAACAAAGCAATTTAACTGTATAATTACCACTTTGGTAAAGAGTTGTCAGTTGTCGCATGAATATGTAAGGGTGGCTGAATCAAGGCAAGCAGCGGACCTGGATGGAGGGTAGTCGAGTCGGAATCACGAGACGAGACCGACGTGTGCTAGGCCGAGGGCCGAGAAAATTCTATTTGAAATCGCGAGGCGAGACCGACGTGTGCTAGGCAGAGGGCCGAGAGAATTCTATTTGAAATCGCGAGGCGAGACAGACGTGTGCTAAGCCCGGGGCCGAGAGAGTTGCTGGTGTGAAGTGGAGGCAAGCTTGGCCGCCCTCGTCGAGTTTAAGGCGGTTTGCTAGCTTTTGCTTAAGACTTTATCAGTGATTAAGGAAGTGGCCAAGTAGCTGCAGGATTTCTTTTTTTTTCTAGTTGAATCTAAGGGCCGTCATATTTATTCTTTTTTGTAATTAATGCACGTCACGTCTGCCGTTGTAGTCTTTTCAGCACGAAACTCCAACCAGGCCTAAAGTGAACCTTGCATCGGACGTTTTGATCCCGAGGGATACAGCATTGTAATTTTTTTGTATCAAGTTGATTTTGAACAAGCTAAATTAGTTAAACTTCAAGTGATTTAATCGGGAATTTGGCCTTTAATTGTATCACCCTTTTTGATACTCTTGACTGAAGCTATCCGGCAAACTTTTATGTAAAGACGCATTACATTAGATATGACATACCCTTGTCAAAAAATAAGAAAGAGAGGGAGAATACTAAGCTCCCAGAGTGCCTTCTCATAAGTACAAAATTAGTTTTGGGATTTTTTTTGTGCCAAAAATCAGACAATATATTACATAATAAAATATTAATTTGCACTGATAGACAGATGTCTTCAGAAAAAAAAATATACGTGAAATTGATAGATACAATTTCCCGTTGCCACCAAAACAAATTTTGACACACTGGTGCACGTTTGCTAGGCATGCATTACTAGCCAACACAATGCCCTTGTAAATTATTCACCAGAGTAAGAAGAAAAAAATAGATGTGTTTATTCATTGTACTCTTGTATATAACTGCATTATTAACTAAAAGTTAACGTCAAAACTCTCTCTTGATGAATGATGCCAAGTTAATTAGTAAAAAATGTACAAATAATTGTACATGAATGTAGGTAGAAGTAGCGTACAAAGCAGACAGATAACGAAACTGTACAACCGTTCGTAAGATGAAGGATAGATATGGGCACCATTGCATATACCTGATGCTTGATCAGCCAAAAACGCCATTTTGTGATGTTCTTACTTAAAATTGTGGAAAATTACTTGTATAAGTGGTTGCAAGGAATCACTTTCGGAGCCAGTTTCTTGCATAGTAATAAATTATGAGTTCCGGTACTACGCTATACAGGAACATCTCATTTATTTCTAAAGTTTGACATATCCATGGTGGAGACAAATGTTTCTACACATGGCGGATATGTAATGCGTTCATTGTGCTCCCGTGTGATGTGAAGTTCACATTTCATGACACGCAGTAATGCACTGTTCAAGCAAATTATGCGTCAAGTTGCATAATTGTTTTAAGTATGTATGGTGTTAACCCAGTAAAGAAGAAACTATTTCACGCTATTATTAATGGGGTTTGTGTTAGAACATTAATACAGTCGGCACGAGGCGAGAGAGATGTAAGACTTAGAGATGTGGAGAAATAGCCAAGAAGAAGGCCATACTACAGTTAAATGAGCATATGCGCATGCGCCCGAACAATGCCTCTGTAGCACTGCCTCCATTTAGATCCTAATACGTTGTAGTGACAGAGGGAGTAGAGTAACCGGCTTGACACTGGCAGTGGCGCACGTGGTCTTCAAACTGTCACTGCCACATTTTTTAATGGATTTTCACCATTTTGGTTTTATTTTTAATATTGTAACTTGCCAAATAATAACTGCAACTCTACAACTCATATTTTAGCTCCGTTGAGTCAAATAATTCATTTTTTAATCATAGTCAGTGTAATTACGTACAATTTTTTTGTCATTGAATTTTGTTATTTATTGAGAGTTCCTGAGAGTGTATTCGTAAAATTTCTATCTTCGTGTAAATCCAGGGTTCGTATAAATTTGGGGGGGGGGGGGGCCTTGTGTACTTACTGGTGATATTCAGCACAGTTGATCCATTTGTGTGAAAATTGTATGTAAATATTTTCACATATATACATATATTATATTTAGAGATGATGGTTTGATGGTTTATCACAGGAAGATTTATCACAGGAAAAATTGATTGTTTGCTTGGTTTCAACACACATGCAGCTTACCAGAAAATTACTGGCTTTCTTCTTGTGTGTGGAACTGTTGCCCTATTCAACTGTGCCAATAAGAATACCACTATTGTAATATTTTATGCCTATTATTGGTCTGTAGACAGCTACATTGTGTAAGATTTATAGGTATCACCCAATCATACATGTTGCAAGAAACTAAAGTGTTTTCAAGGGTATGATGTTGGCTCAACATATTTTTACGATATACCATCATTAGAGACACTAGAAAATCGCGAAAATGTTTTGCATAGTCTCCAATAAACTATAGAACATTAACCATGACACGTGTGTACAGTTTGGTGGCGAATCACACACGCTGTGTGTTCAAGCTGTACAGTTGTAACTGGGCTTGTTGAAGAGAGAAACGATGCTTCAATAAACTATAGCCAATATAGATACAAAACATTCAGTGTTATATACAGTATGTTGAAGCCTAGCAAATAGTCAACTATTCTCGCGATTTTCCAGTGTCTCTAACCATCATCTCTAATTATACAGGGTGTCCACATGAAACCTCCCTGTTTTCAAATTGCTGTTAAAAATAAACTATTAGACATAGCGACTTGCGGTTTGCGGCATCATGTGCAGAAACTCATAAAGTTTTGTACAAAAATTCAGTACACTTCTACCTGGGCTCCTTTCGTAACCCTCACAATGTCTAGACGATTCTCTATCTCAGCCCATGTGCGCACAAGCATATCTGGGGTGATGGTGCCTATTGCATCCACAATTCACCTGTGGAGATTGCCTAGGTCGCATACAGGAGAGGCATACACAATGTCTTTCACATAACCCCACAGAAAGAAGTCCAGAGGGGTAATGTCCGGGGATCGTGGTGGCCACTTGGTTGGTCCATCACGTCCTATCCATCGCTGTGGAAATGTTCTGTCCAGGAAGTCACGAACATGCAAACTCCAGTCTGTGGTGCACCATCCTGCTGGAAGATGACACGTGGTTGAAGGGAAAGGAGTTGAGGGATAGTAAATTGCTCAAGCATGTCCAGATAAATGATTCCTGTTACTGTTGGCTCGATGAAGAAAAATAGTCCAATAATCCGGTCTTTCACTAGCGCACACCACACATTCACCTTTTTGCTGTCTCTGACATGTTCCCGAAAACTGTGGGGGTTTTCGGTACCCCAAATGCGAATGTTATGCCGATTGACCTTTCCACATGTGTGGAAAGTTGCTTCATCAGAAAAAACAACATTTCCTAGATAGTTGGGATCTTTCTCGATCCTCTTCAACATCTCAATAGCAAATTCGTAACGAAGTTGCAAGTCGTTCGGCTTCAATGCTTGCACAATTTGCACTTTGTAAGCATACAGACGAAGACGTTGATGCAGCACCTTGTGAACTGTTGAGCGAGGAATTTTTAGCTCTCGTGATGCTCGGCGAACTGACTTTGATGGACTTCTTTGGAAGGCCTGTCGGATCTCCTCTACCCTATTATCGGATGTGCTTTGTCTGCCAGAACCTGACCGTCGGTTTACACTCCCAGTGGCCAGGAACTTGTCATACCAAGCCTTAACCGTCTTAACATCTGGTGGTTCCTAGTGAAATTAACGTCGGTAATTCCGTTGGACGGCAATGGGTGACTTTGTTTCCACATACCACACAACGCATTGGGCTCTCTCTTGAGGCGTTGTCATATCTGGTTATCAGTTTCCACCTGAAGCAAAAGAAAAGGTACCAGTTAGCAAATATTCAACACAAAACTTTGAGTTTCTGCACATGATGCCGCAAACCGCTAGTCGCTATGTTTAATAGTTTATTTTTAACAGCATTTTGACATCAGGGAGGTTTCATGTGGACACCCTGTATTATTGTACTACTTACATTGTCATTACCATTGAAAATCCTAACACTCTGGATATTCCTTCCCCCCTTTGCCTCCTACTCCCAATTAACTGTACATTGCTTTCACATGATGTCAAGCTACTTTGAACAATGCTGATGTCAGCTTCGGGAATGCTGGAAGGCATAGATAGGATGGTAATCCTTGAAGAAACAGAACGAATGTGCGTGCCACAATGGCGTCCCCAGGTTCCCCTGCAAGAAGGATTGTACCCACTCTAAGACGACAGCAACTTTCTGCTGCCAAATGTGAAGACTGCACCACATGTAAAAGCTGGCAAGCATACGACACTGACAGAATCCAGCATGTGCCCGACAAGATGTGCTGCCATTTCCACTCTGAATGACACAACAGTATCTGACACAGGTTCCCCTTTACCCTCCCCACTTACCCTGCAACAAATTCTTCTGAAGCCCTACAGGTATGTGCAGTAGTTCCAGGAAAAGGAAGCTTGGAGACTACGTGCAAAGCACTGAACTAGCATGCACACTTCCTGCCTAACCATTTTTACTATTGCACTTAATGCAATGACCGTATAATTTTTTTGAATGAGAGTTTTTAGCAAAATTCAGTGCATTGTTGTATCAAAGCTCTCAAGCCTCCAGTCAATACAATACGTTTTGAAGTACTGTCAGTTTATAGCAGGATTTAGCTGTGTTGGGGCTTAAGTAATGTGTGGTGTCTTAACTGAGCAATACAATGCTTACCTGAAAATTGTATTCTTCTTGTACTTTGGCACAGCTGGCGCTTTGTTACTGTCAACCAGGGCTACTTTGGTCAAACACAAAAAAATAGTTATATGTCATGCTGAACACACAATTCAAGATAAAGTAAAGTTTATAGGCTTAAAAAATAGATTGATCATATTTGAAGATACACTAGACCCCCGATTTTACGAATACTCACGGTTCCTCTCATCGCATTCATAAAATTGCTACCTTCGTAAATTCGATAGCGGCTTATTTTTGTCCCCCCCCCTCCTCCCGCTTCCTTAACAGAAAATTTTAAAATAGCATTTTTTCTGCAAAGTGTCTCTAGACCCTGACTTCCGTAGCGTTTTGCGGAAAATTAACTAACGTAATAATGTAAACATAAATTGATATCAGTAGCCAGACGTCACACTGTTGAGCGGTAGATATGACCAACCCTTGTCCCCAAAAAATTAGAAAATCAAGATTCCGAGTGTCTTATCTCGAGCGAATAGCCCAACTCCCGTAGCATTTAACGGAAAAATAAAGCAAGTGATAGTTTAAATATAAATTTATATCAATAGTCAGGCGTCTTACGATCAAAAGAACACCGCTAAACAATAGATATGACTAATTCTTTTCCTAAAAAATGAGAAAATCGAGATTCCGAGTATCTTCTCTCGAGTGAATAGCCAGACTCCCGTAGCATTTAACAGAAAAATAAAGCAAGTGATAGTTTAAATATAAATTTATATCAATAGTCAGACTTCTTACGATCAAAAGAACACCGCTAAACAATAGATATGATCGACCTTTGTCCTAAAAAAAAGAGAAAACCGAGCTGTCGAGTGCCTTCTCACGAGCGAATAACCCGATTTGCGTCGTAGCGTTTAATGAAAAAAAAAAGTAGGCATTCCTTACTAGTAAAATGCCCTTGTAAATTATTAACCAAAGAAAGAAGGAATAAGCGGATGTATTTATTCATTCTTGCGCAGTTTTATATAACTTAACATAAAACATTTCCTCGACGTTGTTGATGAATTGTACGAGAACGTCGATACTAGTAGCGTGCAGAGCGGACAGATAGCGCAACTGTACGAACGTTCACAAGATGGCAGATAAATAGCGGCACCGTATCATATACCGACGTTCCAAAAACGCCATTTTGTGACGTTCTTAACTAAAATCGTCTAGAATTACATGTATAAGTGATTGAAAATAATCTTTTTCACAGTCAGTATATGCGGTAAAAATAATTTAGGAGTTCCGGGATTACATAATACACGAACGTCTATTTATTTTCCAAGTTTGACATACCTGGAGACAAATGTTGCTACACTTGGGAAATAGGTAGCGCTATTATCGTGCTCACTCGTGAAACCGTTTTACGACACGCAGTAACTCATTGTTTAAGCAAATTATGCGCCAAGTTAATTGTTTTAAGTATGTATGGTGTTAACGCAATAAAGAAAAATATCACGCTATTATTTATAGGGTTCGTGTAAAAAAGTAAACTCATTCAGCGCGAGACGAGAGAGTTATAAGACGTCGTGAAACAGCCTAGAAGAAGGCTGTACTATAGTTAAATGAACACATGCGCATGCGCTGGAACTTTGCGTCTATAGTACGACCTCAATATAGATCCTAATACGTCGTAGTTGGAGACAGGCCGGCCGGCTTGGCACAGGCGCCGCCGCCGCCGCGCGGTTTTCAAACTGTCACTGCCACATTTTTTAACGGATTTTCGCTATTTTTGTTTTATTTTTAATATTGGGACTTGCCAAGTAATAATTGCAACTCTACAATTCATATTTTAATGCCGTGAATTAGATACAGTATGTTTTATTCATTGTCAACATAATTCCTTACAATTTTTTTTTTTTGTCATATAATTTTGTTATTTTTTGAGGATTCCTGAGATTGTATTCGTAGAATCGTTACCTTCGTTAAATCTAGGGTTCGTAAAATCGGGGGTCTAGTGTATTTTGATAGAGATAATTTTCAATTTTTATTAGTGGCAACACTGGTCTTGTTGCAAACATACCATTTGCAGAGAAAAATTGTGCACTTCAAACTTTTACTTGTTCTGCATTTCTGTGATGAGTTAAAATTAAGGTAAGCATTAAAGAAGTACAGTAAGTCCTCAATTTATGTCATACCGCTTTACGTTGTTCCGGATTAATGTCACTAATGTTTTAGTGCGCATTTTTCAATTTGAGTAACCGCTGATTCAGAGTAACGTCATTTAATACATTCTTGCATGATCTTGTTAATCCGTTCATGTGCGTCAGAGTTAACATTCTTATGTTCCAAAAGGAAAGGTTCGGCTATAGGCTGTGGGCAGGAGTGGTCTAACTCAATTTAAGTTGTTGCAATTTGCGTCGCTGTTTCAGGAACCTAACCCCGACGCGAATGGAAGACTCACTGTACCTTTATACACCTACTACTAATGTGTGATAAAAAGTTTCCTTGGTACCTCATATTTTGATAGTAAATGTAAATATTTTCGGAAATGTACCTAAAATATAGTTTTATGGGACTACGTATTTTGTATCAGTTCAAGCTACCCCAGTTACTTTTACATTATTTTGATGACTCAAACCTTTGTGAAAGTGAATTCAAAGATATTGAATAACAAGTTTACACCGGCGTGTCTACTAAGGAAAAACATTCACTACAATTGAACTCCGCAAAAAGTGATTTAAAGGAAGGTGACTTTGTCATAGTCCATTGCGAACAAAGGTACTACCCTGGTTTGGTATCAAAAATGCCCAGCGGGGAAGAGTCATGTCTTTCAATAGACTGCATGGCAAAGACAAAAGTGTCATGGAAATGGCTTGAGAAGAAGGATTGTCTTGTTTTCTATTGGACTGACACCATGGAAAAAATCAAACCTCTGAAGCTAATGAAACAAGGACACTTTAGTATTGCTGAGATGGCTAAATATGAAATAGAAAATGCAGCCTTTTTTCTTTGAAGAGCTTTTGAGATTTTTTACTTATACGGAGTCCCAATTTAGTAACGTATCCTTTAACAAGGGGTTACAATGTTCCAACATAAGAAGTCTATGCAATTTAGCAATTTATGAGGAAACAAATGTGTGGACCAAATCAAGGGTAACTTTGGTCCAACACTTTGTAAATATGTTAAATATACAAGCACACTTTTAACAACTTTCCAAAACCCATCAGTTACATTCTGTATATCATCTTACTTGGTGAAAAATATGTTCGTCATTGTAAATGTAATTTATATGTATATTTTTATTAACAGTACAATTACGAAAACATGAAAAAGTGGAGCAAAGTAGCCCTGGTCGATGGTATGTAAAAAAAATTATTTTCCTACGCATTTAAACACATTTGAAGCATGTGGCAAGTGGTGCCCTAAGACCTGCCATTTATCAGTGATGTTGAGTCCACGTCGTCCAACTTAAAAATTCCTGCTTTTATTGCCATAAATGCTGCTGTTATGTAGTAATCAAACTTCGTCTGGGCAGGACATTTTTTTTTTAATCTCATGCTACTGTGCTGATACCTACTCCCACTTCAATACGGAGGCTAAGATTTTTTGGGAGAAAAAGAGCAAATCACCAATATTCAGTCCACAGCATCGCATGCAGTAGAAACATAGGATCCTATCTCTGGTTCAGCATAATATGCCACTGTGGATGTTGTGATTTTGCAAGTGAAGAGAAACAACACTAGTTGAGTAGTTTGACTAGTCATTTACTTGGGAATATGTCACAGAATGTACATTGTATACAAGTCGCACCAAATGAGCAATAAAAAGAAAGTCTCCTGGTTTGCTACTATCTTCATCTTAATTTACTGAAGAGGGATAAAGGTGTTCTCTTCAACCTTGAAATCATACCGACATTCTGCCACGACCTTGTCAGTATATATTTCCAACACTCATCATCTTAGCCCCTCTTGCACTGTAACAAACAAAAAAGGACGTTAGTTGATGTCTGCTTTTATGTTGCCAATTACTGTCTCTCTGAGTAAACTACACATGCCCTACTTTGCTTTAGCCCTTTCTTCCTCAAACACTTAAACATTGATATTTTCCACCCTTGCCGGGTGCAATAAAAGTAACGAACTTTCTAATATGGGCAGCAAGCCCAAGATGACTGCGCATCAACAAATCGGCTGCGGGAACTCTTTTATTATTATTATTATTATTATTATTATTATTATTATTATTATTATTATTATTTGTGTATCATACAATGCCATGCCAACTCAGGCCGCCAAAACATTAAGTTGTTATATTCCACAATCTTCAGTTAATGGTTAACACAACTGAAAATCAATTAAAACTGAATGGTGTCATTGGGGAAGTATATAAACTCAAACAAACAGCATTTGCAACCATAACTACGTCATCCTGTATCCCCTGGAAAACCAACTCCTCGTGACCAGACCTGGCACTTGCCTGTCGCAGTGTTAAATAACAATCAAATGCCCCTCCAATGATTACAACAGTTTACAATCAAAAATCACAATGTAGCACCTTTTATATAAAATTGTACGCAAAAACTACACGAAAAAATCTGGTAATGAAACACTAATTAATATGAGCCCTGGCTCTACTTCATAATACAAATTCAAGTAGTAAGCACTACAATAATTTACTACTTCTTCAACAAATGTAACATCAATAAATTCAGACAACTGATTACTTCACTCTACCCACACTTCAATCACGTTTCCAGCACCTACATCAATAGGAAATCTGCTATTCCGTTGCAAAAGTTGTAGCAAAATTAACCCTTATTAGTTTTGCTTAACATTTATGCCCAAATAAACTGATATAAGCAACAGATACTTAGAAATTTACATAGCCCCCGAGAAAAATATTACCAATTAAGATACTGTACTAATGAATTGTTACAGGTGTGATTACAGAAGAAATTATACAGTAGGTCTTACTCTTATTTAATACATTCATGGATCTTCTTGTCTTTGGGATGGCATTCTGTAGCCGTGCAAGGCTAAAGTTCATCCACCAAATATAGCTTCATTAAATTTTGAAAACTCAGAGAAAATATTACACCTTAATCTCTATTTTTGTGCACTCAACGTCTCAACGCCTGCTACTATGTTTTGCAAATTTAAGACCTTCGATATTTTTCATCTTTCACATTGTTTTATTCATTATTCCTCTCCCTTTTCCTGTCTCTCTCTCCATCAGCCTCCCGACTTTTATTATTATTAGTATTATTATTATTGTTTTATAACACTTAGCCCTGTAAGCTTCACTTCACAATTTCTTTAGACCTTTATGATTGTAAGGTCGTATTTTAGCCTTGTCTTTTTTCCTTTTCCTGCTTTTCCACTTATAGTAATATTTATATCTCTCTATTTTTGTAACTGACAAAACATTTCTTGTAAATGGTGGTCCTCCCAATATCTATAATTTTTTCAAAATCGTGTGCATTTTCCGTTTTATTTGATACGTAATTTCCCTTGTACAATGCTTGCATCTAAATAAGCCATATTTTCTGCTGAAAATTGGTTAATTTAATTAATACAACGGAAAAACAACTAACAAGACTTGATTATTTTGCAGTTATTGTTTATGAACGTGTGTGTGTCACGAAAATTAGTTCTGTAATTTATATACGTAATCATTCAGTGTGAAATGTAGTGTTAAGGAAGCTTATGGAATTGTAGCTTCAGTATTGTGCATTGCAGCTGCCACAATTGTCCTACTTATGAACTTTTTGTGTTTTCTGCACATATCTTAGATCCAGGTAATGCAAGATGACCAGCGTAACAGGTCAGGAATATTTTACACCAATCAAAAAGGACTTGTGCCACCACTGGTTACGACCAACTTTACAGTGCAGGACCAGGGTAACGCTAGCCCTCGCTTCATACGCAGCACCATGTATAGTGTCCCCGCAACTATGGACATGATGAAGCAGGTGAGACTTCCTCTTTTTGAATTCTACAGTTTTGTCACTTTTCAAGATGTTGGTAATGAATATAATAGGGATTAGTCGGTTCAGTTCTTCGTTTCCAGTTTTACTTGTTCTTGAGGTTTGACTGAACCAACCGTTGGTTAGGAACAGCAACTTGATTCTCAGTTCTACACTAAAGATAACATCATTAATTTTCATGTACAAACACTAGGGGTTTGCAAATAGTGTTCGTGTTTTCTTTTGAAAAGTTTTCAAACGAATATTAATGTTTTTGAATAATTTTTTAATATTTTTCAAAAAGTAATTCTTTAAATTGGGTATACATTTGCTAATGTATAATCTTGCAGGGAGATACAGAAATCTACTTTGCTGTATTAATAAAAGTGTCAACATTTAGCTGTTTTAAAATGATAACTTTGAACATTCTTAAAGCAAATGTATTAATTTTTGTTACTTTGTACCTGTTCTTACAACAATATGCTGCTTTTTCGTATGTTTTCTTCTTTTATTATATTTGTGAGAAATCACAAAATTCTTTTTGTAAACATGTGCTTACTATGGATGGCACAGCTGATCTTGTTTACTTCTTGCATACATGTATAAAGATAAAAAGAAGAAAAATTGGGTTTTTTGTACTATTTTTAAAAGAATCTTACTACAGAAATTTTAAAGCTAAATTAATATGCAGTAAATTATTACAATATTACGAAAAATTCTATCATAATATGCAGGAAATAATGTAATGTTAATGTTTACAGAGACTGATCGCCGTTCAAACTAATTTTTGGTAAAATAACTATGTAACTTCGTACATGTTTCACATTTGGAAACATTTGTAGAGTAGTTTTGTAGAAATTCTGAACAATTTCAACCTGCTAATTATATTATCAAATAAAAGTATAAGTAATAAAGAAAAGATTGCCTATTGGACACACATTAACTATTTCATTCATAGCCTTGCTTACTTACAAATTGCAATTAAAACAGAAAGAATTGTGCACAAGTACTCACAGGATGGTACTCGCAGATAGACACACACACATAAGACAAACACATTTCTCCGCGGACACGTGGTCACAACGTTTCGCAGACTACATCTGCTTCATCAGGTGAGTGGAGGCAAACATCAATACATCACAAAATCCAGACAGCCACCTGGCCTTAACCTCAGATAACAAACCCACATTTCAAACTTCCCGGCGCACCTTAGTTTGCCCTCTGGCCGCTAGGTGTACTGATTACCAACCACCGCTGGACATTAGACTTCAGTGTGCCTCCACTCACCTGATGAAGCAGATGTAGTCTGCGAAACGTTGTGACCGCGCATCCGCGGAGAAATGTGTCCGTCCTATGTGTGTGTGTTTCTATCTGCGAATACCATCCTGTGAGTACTTGTGTACAATTCTTTCTGTTTTAATTGTAATTAGTAGCCTAGCGGCCTTTCCCGCCATTGTCCTATTACTTACAAAATTGTTTACAAGGTCACAATATTAGCAGTGCATGAAGTTCTAGCATGAACTGTTGTAATTTCATCTCAACTAATACCTAGGATTCGCACTTTGGTCTCGTTAAATTCGGAATTGCAGACTACACCAAAAGCTGGAAACTATGTTCCCCCACATTTTGGCCATTTTAATTTTGTGTTCCCACTCTTTGTGACATCGTTAAGGATCCACAATATTTTTTGTTCCTGTAATTAACTAAAATAATAATTATTTAACTTCCCCACAGCAAACATTTTATATAAGTAGACAGCGTTAAACATAAAAAATAGTGTTAAACACCTGTTCATAGATATATGCTCTATAACTAAACAGAATGATAAAAGTATGTCTGGAACTTTGAATCGGGCCAAAAAATACAGTTGTTGAAGTGAAAGAATCATTTAACTGAAAGGCTTTAAACTGAGAGATTACTGTAAAGTAGTTTGTAGAGGTTTTCTTTTGCACAATTGTAGCTGCCCACTATGGGATATGTATGGTTGGTAAATCTGTTGGTGAAAGAAGTGGAGGATTGATGGATGACGCAGGAACCATAGCATGATTTATTGCAGGGTTGGAATCCTCTGGGATTTATGATGGTGTAGTTGGCTGTGGTTGTCTGAAGTTTAGGATAGATCAGTTTGTTGCGGAAGTGTGGTGGGCATCTGAAGGTTAACCTGGGAGGATTAAAGAGTAGGTATTTAGTTTGTAGCGCAGAAGCAAGGATTTTGTGGCTGTATTTTAGAATAGTTTTCAGTTTGTTCATTTGCTAGATGACGCACCCTGCAAGGTGCTTAGATATATTTTATGCTCGGCCCCGTAATATTAGTAACATGTAAGAGTTAGGCTACCTTATTTTTTTGCCCAAGGGGTCATTTAAATCCAGTATTGTGAGCCGTGTTGCCGTAAAACTAATGGTTTAGAGATATTTATATTTACTATTTTTGTATGTATATATTCACGCCCGCCATAACCAATGTAAACAAACAGATGGACACAATACAAATAATGCCAGGCGGAAAATTATGAACTTTTAAGAGAGAAAGTGTGTACATAATTATCGTAAACGTAATATTAGTGATTTTGTGTATTTATTTAGTGCTTTGTTTATTTCTTTTTGGCAACACGGACATTTTCACGGCCCGCGGGAAAGTTTTAATAGAGTCACGTATTTTTTGCCGAGTGTGGGAGATTTGTGGGTGTTGAAGTGGTGCGCCTGCTAGCCAGCAGACGGCCTCATCTCCAGCGGCGGACATTTTCACCACCCACTAACGGTACTTTAAGCCCCCCTCAGAGGTATATAAGGTGGGTGCTCGCCTAGCCAAATCGTCAGTCTAAGGCTCGGGCCTCCTCCCCGAGCAAGCCTAGGCACCACCCCCAACCTCGAAAGGGTTGCTTCCTGAGAAGGAAGCGGAAACCCGACGTCCGCCTAACCCTAGGGTTGCTTCCTGAGAAGGAAGCGGAAACCCGCCCCTCCTACCTGTTCACCACTACCTATCTTCCGTGAGTTGCTTCCTGAGAAGGAAGTCTAAACCCGCCTACACATTCTCTATACAGGTTGCTCTTGAGAAGGTAGCCTAAACCTGGTCCTACCCACTCTTGTGCCGAAAGCGCAGTTTGTAAGGAGACACGCCCTAGCCCTGTGCGCAGTATTAGGGAACGCACCCTACCGCGAGTCGCCACGAGGCTCATATCTGTGACCGCCGGATGCTGAAGTAGAGCCAAGTCCGTGAGAAGTTCCGGTACTCCGTGCATAAATGACCACGCGGTCGAGTATAGTGAATATTGTAAACCAGTAGTTTATAAAGACCTGTGTGTGTAAAAACCGAATGTATTAACCAGTGTGTAAAGTCAGTGATTGTAAAAGTGTGCCAAGGGATAACAATATACAACAATATACGTATTTTTATAGTTTCATTTCTAAAGTACTAATGTCTGATTCAGAGTGCCTAATAATTGATATTTTGCCTGAGGAATGAGCAGTGATAAAAGGTCGTAAGGCAGAAGCCGCAGCTAAGCGCAGACAGGCCATTACAAGTAACAGTGAGATACCTGTGGGAGTAATTCCCCCACGTCAGAAAACATCAGAAAAACCCACCACACTTTCAGAACTTTGTCGCCGCTACAAAGGCACAGAGAACGAGCCGCCTAGACGCAAACGCGATAGTTTTAGTCGTATCCTTAGAGACCTACACCGCCTTCAGCTACCGTTAATTAGTCCGATCAAAACTCCTGAAAAACCGGCACCACTGCAGCACCCCCACATCCAGCAGCTGAAGAGGGAAGCCTGTGTCTGACCGAAAACGCCACCTCCTGAGGGAGCTCTTCTAGAAATGGTGAGTGGTTAACACGCCTACCCCTTTCATGAAAAGTGAGAATTACTTTATTACAACCCTGAAGGAAACATAAATTCAACCCCTTTGCCAGCAGAGTGGCGACATCATGATATGGGATAATCGGAGGTACATTTTAATTTTACGCCTGTCTGTCTGCCTGGGACATATGAAATCACGTCTCGACAGGCAAAATAAAAACAGTACCTGTCCGGCAGACACTTGCATGCAACAACCATTACCAATGCTATGAGAGCACTTAAACAACAGAGATGTTTTACAAGAATGGAGGCACTTGTTTTTTGTGATACATTTAATAGCAAAATTTTTTGCGAAATTATAAAAGAAATTTGAAATTTTGTACTCTGTCTGAAGTGAATTTGAAATATTGGTTGTAAGAGAATTGACCAAACTGGTATTTTGACCAAGAAAGCGATTTTCTAGTGTATCAAAGAAAATAGACATCAAAATGAAGTTGAAATGATGCATCACATTTATTTATCCTGTATATCCTAGTATTTTGTGCTATCCATTTATTTTTGTTTGTATTGGGTGGTGATGAAATAAATGTTATTGGCTTGCATCTTAAATATAAATATATAAGTGAAACATAAATTAACACATTCAAGGTAGTTAGGTTAAAGTAAGTTATTAATTCTTTATCGCATGTTTTGCACCTTCAAATTATAATACCAATGCTATTACGTTAAAAAAATGATGTGAATAATTTGTCACAGTTTTAAATTGTTATTTATAATGGACATTGGAGGGTCAGTATAACCAAATTGACTGAAGAATATTTTTTTTTCCACAAAATGTTTCAAATTACAGCTGGTATAAATAACAATAAATTGTTCTGGTGACGTACACAGTTTTATAAACTTGTATGCATCAAATAGTGACAAACAAACATGACCAATGGCATTCGAGTTACCTTCTGATTGGCCGCAAGGCCATTCAGAAGGGAGCTAGCAGCAGAGCTGCAGATGTTAAATACTACCAGATTTTTTCTTCCAGTTTTCACTTTTACTTCGCTTGAAGACATGATCAGATGTCAGCTCCCGAAACATCATGAAAAGTCTGTCTTTAGAAATCTACTGTATTTTTTTTTTTTGACTTCATCTTTGTGGTGTCTAGTCTAATCTCTAATCTCTGTGATGTGTAGTCTATTATCTGCGACGTCATCGTTGTTAACCTATCTTGTGTCCAACGTTGTCTTCGTCATAGATTGTCAGTGCTGTCTGAACTGTGGTGTCCTGAGTTTTGCAGATTATTTTTCTTTGTATTTCAACTGTTATTTTTAGATGTTTATTTTATTTTGTTCGATTTGTTGTCTAATTTCTTGTATAATATTTAATGTTTTGTTGTTATTTATAGGTATGTTGACTCAGCTAAACTGTAAGTCGTTCGGGATAAAATGAGCACAAAAAATTTCAAATTTGTAAAATATCACTAGCTGTTACTGCATACCAATTCAACATTAATTATAGTTGCCATACTGCTTCTATGGGCAACATAGTTCCATTGGTTTTCCTATTTAAATACGACAATACTGAAACAAAATCAATTGAAATTGACATAGTTATATTTTATGTAATAAATAAACTTTTTTTGAAATCAAACTTTACAGATTTTCACTGAGTGCACAGTTTACCTTGCACGCGCAAACATCAAGTGATGTGTATTTCCCATTGTTAGCTTTTACGTACGGAAAGGTACGAATTAGCTGAAAATAGAACTTTAGCAGGGCTCTTTTGAGTGCTCACTTTATCCCGAAACACCTTTAGGCTATTTTTCTTATTTTTTTATTTTTCATTTGTTTGTTTTCCTTCTCATTTTAAACTTTCTGGGATGACATAATATTGCAGTGGCGTATGTCCACAATTGTACAGGATGTTACTCTGTCCAATTGCATGAAACATTCAAAGACATCATGTTCCTTCTTGGTCTTTCCATATGCCTCACAAACATTCCAGTGATAGGCATCAAACGTTGGTTGCTTAGGGCACCTTCAGCACTCTGAGGATAGCACAAATGGTAGCCTCATTCAGGTACAGAGACAAGTGGAAGATATCAGTCATATAGTGGGGAAAGATTCAAGTTATCAGACGCTCCGAGCAACAGGGACTTGCAAGAAGGAAAAACCTGTTGCAACTACGTGCCTGTTTTCTACCATCTGCCAACACTGTAATCATTACAGTTACCCCTCACCATCTCATTGCTGGATGTTTTCGCACTGCTTTTACAAGCTTTTATTTAACTTGCAAGGTTTGTATGTTTGTTAGGGTTAAATCTTACAACTGAATTTTAAAGTAACTATCCTCAACCAATTGAGCTGAAATTTTGCATACACGTTTAGTTTGGATGACAATGCATGGTTAGCTAAGTTACATCATTCTAATTTTGATATGACTGACCGCCCAAGATGGCAGACTAGTTATTATTTACGCATTCCCGTGATATGGGTGTCAAATGGAAGGGTTTGCTGAGAATAATATGAATAAAATGACGTCCGCATTCAGTTCTTCGAGGAGATAGTGTACTACTGCTTGCCTAAACTGTAAGACTTAGCGTGGTTGTGTCTTAACTAATATTGTTCTGCATCCTGGGCAAATTCTAGCGGTGGTGAAAAAATCCAAAATCAAACCCGGAACTGTGTTTTTTTGGGCACAAGTAAGCTTCAAGCTGAAATGAGTGGCGCATACCTACAAACACCCAAGTCAAGGTGAGACCGTGCCATGGTCTGAGTGGTATCAGGGTGTATCAAACATGTAATGAATAGACCACCTCAATACACTGGGATGAACCCTTCCAACGAAGCTCTGAGCATGTCGACGGATATTTCTTCAGTACTTATGGGAACACATTGAAAAAATAACTAAAAAATAAATAATAAATTAATAGTAAAAAAATCCTTTTTAAAAACAAGCTTTTATTTAAATGCTATAAAAAGAAGAAAATAAACTTGAAATTTAATCAAATCCCTAAATTTATTGCATTACACAATTTATATTATATAAAACTTGTTGCGAGATTTACCTGTGTAGATAGATAAAAATACAATTTGTAACTTGATCTTGACATAAGTAATGCTAAGAAATGTGTAGATGTTTTTTATAAAATAGGTATATTAATGCCTGTTTTTAAAAATGTTTGTTTACTATTAATTTCAATACCCACAGCATCAGTCGAAATATGCAGGTATTTAGTCAGCATTCCCCAAATGGACAATAAGATAATCATTATATTTTGAGTTTAATGATATTTTCTTGGGAAGCAACACACCAACAACTACTGTATTTACAAACTGGTAGAGTCCATCAGAATTTATACATGGATACAAAAAAACACCAAAAAATGATTATTTAGATTATTATTTGTATATTTTGGCTAAAAAATGTTGTGTTTATAATAATGATGTCTAAATGAAATCCATGCCAAAATTTAGGTTTCTCATACTAGTACATCATGTTTTTTTATTAATGTTTTGTTTTGAATGATTTTTTGCCTTTTTCATTTTATAGTATTGTATTACAAACAGTTGTGACAGATAACAAATCTTGTAAGTGAAAAACAACCATTGTTTATTTGTGAAACAGACAGCTGTCCCATTTGGCTTGGTAATCTCTCCGCTGGCGGAAGAGGAATCGCCTCCACCAATTGTGGACATGGGAGAGCTTGGCCCTGTGCGTTGCAACCGTTGCAAAGCCTACATGTGTCCCTTCATGCAGTTTATAGATGGTGGTCGCCGTTTTCACTGCCTTTTCTGCAAAGCTGCTACTGAAGGTATGTGATATTTGTGCCTCCTTATAGTAGTTATTTTGTGTGATGAGTGAATTTATGAAGTGGGGCACTCATTTTCTGATGCAGCTACATATTTGGGATTATTTTGTACTGAAGTCTGCTATGTTACTTACAATACTTTTTTGTATGTATGGCAGGAAAAAAAAAATTTTATTAGTGGTAGATAAAATTCCCATTCCGTAATACTTACTCACAAAAACACTGACATTCTCCATTAAAGACTCGTGCCATTATTCTCTGAACAACTTGTGAAGAAAAGTGATGTTGAAAAATGCATACAGAAAGTGAGTGTGTAAGAGAGAAGTGTGTTTGTGTATGTGTGTATGTTTGTATAGGTATAGGCCATTTGGAATAAAGTGAGCACTAAAGATTTAACCTTTGAAAAAAATCACTAGCTGTTACTGCATATACATCACCACTAACAAGAGTTACTTTACTGCTTGTATGGTTGGTAGCGATTTATTGTACGTAGTTCCGTGTATTTTCCTATTTGAATACAACATTAGTGAAAGATCATACGACGAACTCGACCTGTCTGTTTTTAATACACTTCAAAATATTTACTTATGATCTTATTGACTTTCAAACATACATTATAATTAGACTCGATTGGCGCGAGAATTATGTGACGCTATCGTCGACCTCGACTCGCCGTGGCCGTTATCGCTTGCTCCGTGCTTCAGACAGTTCAATACTCCACCAACAGGTTGCATTAGAGTTAGGTTCTCGCCGCCAAGTTGCATATTTGGTTGCATAATTTGCGTGCGTTTGCCCGTTTTGAGTATATACACATTCAAAAGTATTGAAAATTACTTTGAGTATCATTGCCGAAATGATGTGAAACCATCGGTAATCTGTATATTATGTTTTACATTTGCCAGCCTAAAAACAACATACTTTTTATTTCACATGTTAAGAAAATACTTTAATTATTGTTTCTGAAGTGCGTCGTCGTTGTTCGTGGCAGTAGAACTGAACGAAACTTGAATTATTGAATAGCGTGTGTCATGTCTGTTGTAGTGGCGGTTTTGCGTTACAAATTCAAATAAAATATGCCCTCATTTACGAGATGCGTAACAGAACTAGTGCGTGTTTAGATTAGTCGATGGACAGAAACCAGACATTAACTCGCAGGTATTTATAACTAAGATTACTTTATTTATATCTTACATTCAGCCCCTGTGCATTTAATGAGTAGATATTGTAGCTAAAATTTATCGGAGCAGTTTAATGTAGTTGTAAACATTGCACGACCCTATATAAATAAAAGCACGTGGCATTATTTGTGTTTACATTGGCGGAAAGATATAACTGGCAGGAAATATAAATTAATCAGGGCTTTTTTGAGTGTTCACTTTATTCCGAATCACCTATATGTGTGTTTTTGTGTATGTTTATGTGTGTTTGTGTGTGTTTGTGTGTGCACACATGTGTGTTGGAGGTGGGATGGTTCCATTTTTCTGACTCTCAATTTCAGCCAAATTTTTCTCTATTCTTCGATTCTCAATTACTTTAATCCTAAATAGTTACAAGAAATTTAAATTAATTAAGCATAAAGTGATT
Organism: Medauroidea extradentata; assembly: GCA_003012365.1. Taxonomy (NCBI): domain Eukaryota; kingdom Metazoa; phylum Arthropoda; class Insecta; order Phasmatodea; family Phasmatidae; genus Medauroidea; species Medauroidea extradentata. The sequence goes on along the minus strand of PNEQ01001562.1, from coordinate 36,756 downwards.
ATAATATGTATATTTTAGTTATAATAATATTAATAATAATTATTATTATTTATAATGACTGATTCACATTTCATCTTCTTAGCATTCCACACTTTAATATTATGCATTTTCTCTTAAGTGTTTTTTCATGTTTGTAGCATTGTGATATTCCAAACATGGGAAATCTTGGAAGAACACAAATCACAACTTGCGTAAGTTCCGTCATAGTCAGATATGCTGAAATACTTCCACACATCACTCATTTTCAGTCCCAATGAGCAAACACGCGCTTTTAAAAACTTGACATTATTCAGACAGTCTTTCTTTACTTGAACGTGTTTTTGAATTTTTATAAGATAGGCAATGAACCCTTGGATACTGGCTATATTTCTAGGCGCAGTGTATAGGCGGTTATAAAAACTCAAATTTTAGTCTGGAGGGTAGTGAAACTTCCACTCTAGTTGTTTAAATAGTTTCTCAAATGAAATATACTGTACTTGCGTCCAAATATTGAACTGAGCTTATTGCTGGTATGCATTCAATAGCACCCTGGCTAACCTATGATGATCAATCGAGAATACAGTAGAGTCCTGTTATAACTAGGTGTTACGGTTCCGGGTTTGGTCTCACTATTACCGAATTGGGTCAATTTTGATATCCAAATCCGAAAACATCTGTCTAGTTTTCATTAAAATTTAGTTGATACCTATACCTATTTAACACGAAAAATTTGTTACATTTATTGATACTGTACATAGTTAATGTTGGCATGTGCTCTTTTTGATGATACCCATAAAGTATGTTGATTCTGTCAAAACGTGCTGAAAATCTGACAACACCAACCGCAGCGTTGTCTCACTATAAATCACTTGCCCTCCCACAGCTTCTCGAGGCACGACAGGTAGGCAGCCACTGCATCGTAAGATCACATCAAACCAAATACAGTGAACCCTCGATAACTCGGTCATCGATGTCCCGGACTTCGAATAACTCGGACAGTGTTTCAAAAAACAAAATTAATTTAAATTAAATAATTTTTTGTCATAAAATCATTTAATTTAAATTAAATTATTTTTTGTCAAAAAATCATAAGAAAATTGTGTCTGCCTCATTTAAATCCATCACGTTTTATTTAAAAACAGTATTAAGCTTTAAAAGCAGTTGCTCATCGCCCATATGAAGTTAGTGATGTATTGGTGCATGGTAAACTATATAACAAATTTCAGCATTTAAAAAATTTACATGGAACAATTTTTTTTATATAGTGCCTTCTGAATATTTCCAACACCTAGACCATACAGGGCAGCGTGTCGACCGATATGAGCGCCCAGAACTAATGCTTGGCACGTATGAGTTTGTGGCTACCAAGGATTACTGTAGGGTAAGTGTTTTCTATATCTAATGTTATTTTACTTATTTTTTTAGAAAGTAGACTCCTGTTATAACTAAATATCTTGGTTTCCAATTCAATCCTCGCTACTTGTCTGCTGTGTCTACACTATTACAGTGTCTGGTGGTTTTGATAACTGTTAAAATAACTGTAAAATTTTTAAAATTGTGTTTTTGCATATTTAAAGGGATATAATGTGTTTATTTAATCAGACATTGCTGTATTTAAGTAGGTAGACTGTGAAGAATCTGGCCTCACCAGCACCTTTATAATTTGGTTTGTTTTAGTGTGTTTTTGGGCCCTAGGCTTATGCATAAGGAGTTTATATTTATTTTTCTTGGAGACTTAAAACCCCAGAAGACGGGTCAGTTTGCGTTTAAACCCTGCCAGTCTATCTAGACCACCTTTTGGTTGGATACCATTCAGTTACAGGTCATTAGGGATAGCACTAAAAATTTAACCTTTGAAAAGTATCACTAGCCGTTACTCTGTATAATTTTACATTAACTCTAGTTACCTTACTGCTTGTATGGTTGGCAGCAAAATTACGCAATATAGATCCATGTATTTCCCTATTTAAATACAACCATACTGAAAGAAAAGCAACCGAAGTTGATAAAATTATTTTGTATATAAGACGTAAATATTTTTTAAAATCAAATTGTATAGATTCCTAGACTGCACAATTTATTTTACACGCGCAAGCATTAAGTGACGTCTCCAGAGGTTAGATATTTCCCGCAGTCAGTCGTTACGCGTGGAAAGATAGAAATAGGCTGAAAATAGAACTTTAGCAGGGCTTTTTTGAATGCTCTCTTTATCCCGAACCGCCTATATTAATGTACAAGTGAAAGGTGGGCATGATTATGGCCTACAGTATGGAATCGTTGCCTGCCTTTCTGCATAATAGGAGCTAGTTTCCACCTTGTTGTTCAATGTGTGTGAAATAGTGCTTCAAGAGTAATATGCCTTTTGTGTGTTTGCCTGAAGCATTCAAGGAAGAACTGTTACTACAAGAGATTTCCACCTAAAGAACTAAACCACATGTTTATAGGGGACTTCAACTATTCGTCAATGCAATTTATGTAATTTTTAAAATTCTTTATATAAATTATTTATGCTTGGCAGCCAGTTAACTAGATTAACCAAGATTTGTTAGAGGAGGTTAAAGCCGTACTTTGTATGAGGGAAAGTGTGCATTTAATCATGTCAGTTTACTTATGTGACTTTGAATAGTTTATTTTAGTTCAGAGTAAACTTGGAGACAGTTAATTTAAGGGTGAATTCATTTGCATTTAGTATCACATGTCGAGCGTCATTTTAATCCTTATTCAATTTGCCAACATTTTTCTCTCTTGAATTTTCTTGGTAATTTTGCGGGCTGAAGTTTTATTCGCATTATAAGATTTACTTGTAGTTTACAGCTTCAACCGAGACACTAGGGGCGTGACAAGCTGGCGCTGGGAGAGGGTGAACAAAGGATTTTTTGGGGAGTTGTAATGACGCACTTTGAAACTGACTGCTCTCCATGTTAATGTATCACACCGCAGACAGCAGGAATTTAATTAAATATATATCTCAAGTTTAAGTGAAATATTTGCTTAACAGAAATATTGATACACATAATTTTTTTTACCAGCCTTAGTTTGCACGGGTTTGAAAGTGTAATTTTGTTTGTTTTGGCCTTAGTGAATTGAGAGTTCTCGGATGTTTGATAGTGGGGGACTAGTTCTCGCCCACCATCTTGGTGGCTCGCGAGAACTAGTTCCTCGCCCCAGTCTTGTTACAGTCAGTGTGCTGATAAGACGTGTTTTGCTGAGGAAAGTAAAGAAAGGAAGCGGCACTAAGAGGGCGAAGTGGAAATATCGCGATAGGCATCGCGGTTAATTAACTATCCATTATTTATTTCTCTCCAACAGTTTTTGTGGTTCCACAAACCATGGTAACAGCAGTAGCGATATAGGGATGAAGAATAGTATTCTTTTGTTATTGAACTTTTTTTCGCCCGAGATCTCATTCAAAACAACCCAGCCATATTGTGTTCCACGCTCATTTCTCAGCAACTGTAAATCTCTTCATTTGGGGATTAAAAGTGATGCAACAGCCAAGAACTTCACCTCTTTAATTTGTTTAGAGCTCAAACCCACAAATTTACCCTAGATTTAAGAGGTGTTCTATCGGCAGGTGTTAGGCCGAGAGTAAAATGAGGGCGTGCATTGCGTTTTTTTTTTTCTCCCAAATAAATTAATCCTTCAGTACCAGCACAAGACTTGTTCTCTTTATTATGGTCAATAATATGTACATTACAAGCACCAGTCATTATCTGATGCTGTTTCCAGCGTGTGTCCTCATACTGTATACAATTGTTGTAAGTGTTAACATGAGCCGTAGTAGCTATGCATTTGATTACTCAGCAGTAGCAACATTGTGCCACAGTTAATTACTCAATTGCTGCTGCTTTGCACTGCAGTTAACAGCGTCACACAAACCCCTTGAACGAAATAACAGCTATTCAATGAAAATAACAGTTCCAATTATGAAACCAGGAATGTTATTCAAAGAAATTTGTATAATTTCAATGATAATGTACCCCACCTTTCTCCTTTGTGGACATACATGATTACTGACAACATCAAAAGTTGTGAAAATGGCTGACTATAGCAGGTAAGATAGTATTTTTATTGATTTTTGCTGAAATAAAATGATATGTTTGTAAGTTAACTGACGAGTTGTAATTAAATTACCCTTCATAGGTTTTTAAAAATATGTGAACTATTAGCTAGAAAATCATTGGAATAATAAAGGTGATAACATTTTTTGGCCAGCATGTGACAATGTTACGCTGTTCACATTTTTGACACTTAATTTTTTGCCACAAATGACATGTATTTATTTGAGTTAATTGTGTACTATTTTTCATAAAATTAATTTTTTATATGTGTGGACCAAGGCTTGCTTAAAACTAGCAAAAATTTTGGATAACGTACTAAAAATCCATGAAAAATACGTTATACGTCAGATTCACAAGCTGCACAGTGGCACTTTCTGATGGAGCCATGAAACTCTTATTTCCATTCCACATGGTCTGCCACCACGCTTTTTAGAGCGAGTAACAAGATACTTATTCACCCACCACGTCAGGTCGAGGAGGCTGTATGCTTCATTCTAAAGAAACCCTGCTGCTGAAATTTAGGCAATATCTGTTGAAGCCAGGCTGTGGAGCAAAATTTTTTTCAAAGCATTTCAGTAGAAATTGAGTTATTCTTAGAAAGGAAGGTTAGGATGCGCGCCTGTCTAATAAGGCTTTCTCATTGACCTTCTTAGTGGCCTCAAGTTCATTGAATCGCCACAAGTGCCAACTGTTCATTATTCAGAGTTTTGCATTGTCGTTTATGGATTTAAATTCTTATTTTTAGCACCATTCAAAAGGTGTGTTCAGGGAGCATGGATTTTCAACAAAGTCGTCTAGATGATGGAGGTTATAGTTAAATTTAAAACATTTTGTTTGGTTTGTGTGTGTTATGTATGGTAAGTTCATTCTTTAATTAAAATTTCTTCTAAGTAGTGTATTAAAGATTTTTAGTTCAGAAATTAACTAAACGCCTACAATTTTTTTTTTCGAAGAAAAAAAAAAGGGGGTAAGCAGAGAACCTTCCAGTCATTTTTTATTTCAGGTACATGAATATTTTTCTATATCAGTGTGTAATTCACTCCTGATAATAAGGTGCTTGCTCCACCCATGATTGAACTTCTATAGGTATAAAGTTAACAGTACTCAGTCTTCAAAATTAACTTAATCCCTTCTCCACATTAGCATTCTGCAATTAATAAACATTTATTGTTTGGCTGCGTAAACTAAGTACTTAAGTGGTTTTGACTAAACTGAATTTCATGTAGTGTCGAGTAATGAGAACAAACTGAAGTTGGCCAATGTTTCGCAATTCCACAAAAATGCATGCACAGCAAATATGCCAGAAGACTAAGACAGTGAGAGACTAATTAAAAACCAAAGCAGTAAAAAGCAACAAATATATCAACACTAGTACAATTCTATATTTAAATCAAAATAGACATACAGGTAATTACAAAAAGTTCCGACGACCTAACTACTTGCAAGTCACAGGCCTGCCGTTTTAATGGATTTTATCCGTTTTAACGAATATTTAAAGGTTAGAATGGACAAATGGATAATATTATATATTCACGGATATTTCCAACAGCTGTCTTTATAAACAATTGACACAGTAGTTAGCGACACACACGAATGGATTAACGAGATTTGCTAATCTTTTTTATGTTTATTTTAAACCTTGAAATCTTTTCCTTAATTTTTGCAGAAAAGGTTATGTTATATACAAGCAAATATGGGGAAATTTAAGTTTTATTTTACGCCAAAATAAATAACAAAGGAAAATTTTTAAAGCCCCACATAATGGCTGCACCCTATATTTTGGGCCAAAATCTTGGTAAAAACATGCTGCGATTATGTTAAAAAATACGGGTAATTACATTTTATGTGCGGTGCCATGATACAAGCTAAGTACGTCTCATTCATAAATAAACTTATGCAGATATATTCATTTTTCAACAATAAGTAGCTGGTTGAACATGTTCTTAGTTTCTCTAAAATCAGTGTACAAATTTTCCCATAGGAAAACGAGTGGAAAATTTTACTACTATTTTACCGAAACAGGTTAGAAAATAATTCAATCTGTAAAAAAAACAGTAACAGCAGATAGTTTCATGTACAATATTTTAATTTTCCACAGTACTATAGTAATTTACTGTACATATTATTTTCACTATCAAAATTCTACAGCGAAAATCTTCTAAAAAATACTTAGGAAAAGTACGTAGATGTAAGTTGGAAATATTACAGGATTTTACAGGATTTTTTAATGCCAATTACAGGATTTTGGAAATAAACTTGGTGGCAGCCCTGATTTAATGCAATATCAATAACATTTAGGCCCTACACTGATGCTAGTTATTTAATTATCAAACGTTTGTACACACATTTGGTTTTCTCATACAAGGAATACTCTGTCATGTATTTATTTATTTATCACACATTTTATCACTTAAAACTGCAGCTTTGTACTAGCAGTGGTAAATCCAGACTGATGAATAGATAGGGCTCACAGTAGTTTAGTAAGCTAAATTGATCATAAAGGTGGTAAACTATTTTCGCCAATGTCCGGGCATCCCCTTAGTAAATCTGGACTGATGAATCAGTAGCGCTCTTGGATATCCTGTGAACTAATCCGGTCACAAATATTGTCAACTATTCTCGCCAATGTCCAGGCCTCCCCTCCTTAGTAAATCTGGACTGATAAATCAATAGCGCTCTTGGATATTCGGTAAACTAAACCGATCACAAATGCTGTCAACTATTCTCGCCAATGTCCAGGCCTCCCCTCCGTAGTAAATCTGGACTGATGAATTTATGGTGCTCTTGGATATTCAGTAAATTAAACTGGTCACAAATGTTGTCAACTATTCTCGCCAGTGTCCAGACCTTCCCTTCTAAGACCATGCTAGTGATCCTAGTGAGAAATGATGGTGATTAGCCTTTTTTATGACTTTATTTCATATATCTTTGCAGTGTACGTTGTTTAAATTAAATACCCATAAAAATTATATACAAAGTTTCACAGAGAACAGTTCAAACTTCTATGCCATGGTTTCCAATAATTTCTAATTAGGGGGTGATTTCCATTGTTCGCCATGCTAAAGAACAAATGTGTTTGCTATTATAATGCAAGGTATTTGGAATGGTCTTAAGTCAGTTATGTTTTGTTACAAGAATACTTAAGTACTATACAGTTCACATATGTTAATTCCAGACCTTTGAAAGATTACTAGCACCTAGAAAGAATGTCAGAATACCTACGTATAGGGAGGATAATCAATTTTCATCTCAGGAGTTTCATATGTCACATACTTTTGTAAATAGAAATTCACAAACCATTATTGCTCGTGTTGTTAATAACTCAGTTATGAGGAATGAGGATTTACAGTTCTGTATGAGAAATTTTTAAGAGTTTGGCTGTCATGACCTTTGGGCTTCTTCTGTAGATCTCAGAGAAAACAGACCAGTCTTAAAAGTTTTACAAATACGGCTCCAATTTTATTCTTTTTTAATGCTGTCTGGCTTGAAGTTGCACAGTTTGCTGTTTATACTCCACTGACTTGTCCAAATAGGTATTGCAGATATCGTAAAAATTTGTGAATATTATCACAGGGATAAATGAGATAAACAGTTTTAGAACAAAAATTTCAGTGCAAAATCTTTTTTAGAAATTTTATTTTATCGAGAAACAAAGTAATATGGTTTACAAATGCAGTTGAGCCCTGCAACTACGAAATTGGCTACTATGACAACTCAACTACAACAGCATGCTCAGTCCCCTTCCAAAATAAAAATTACAATTTTTTTAATGAAATTAAATTAATAAATACAAAATATTGCAGTAGAAAAATTTATTTAGAAATGCATTTGTTTGAAGGCAGCAAAAATATAAGTGGTTACCATCATTTCGACTTGGATTGCAATTAGAACTTTTTTGAATGTGCGCTGCTGTAATGGATTATGGTTTTATTTATGGTTTTGGTTATTTCTTCTGTGCTCGATTTATTGTGATCCTGTTGGTTATCGGCCATGACGTGGACTCTTGATTTTACTGCTGCAGTATTTTAAATAATGTGTTGCATGATTCGTTTACTATGCTATTTGTGATTTAGAATGACCTTAAGTTTGCCAGGAAAAACCACAGTATTTGTAGACCACATTTTAACAAAAAAAAGTGAGAAACAATAAACATTTGTAAATCACATAAATAAAAAATAAGTCTTTGGATGGACAGGAGAGACTTATAATGTAAACAGACATGCTCATACAGCTGCTGTCTTCAAACCCCTTTCCTCCACAACACAACCATTGTCTTGTCAATATGTGTAGCTAGTGGCAGATTGCCAGACACGTGATCATTTCCTTTATGTTCTAGTGAACAATAAATGAACAACCTCTTCCATTGTTCACATTATAAAAATACACTGGTTAGTACATAATACAAGTGTGTTATTATACAACAGCCCAAAAAACTCTCGTAAACATTACCAGTGTCTGATTTGATAAAAAAAAAAAAAATGTAAAGTAGGAGCATTGCGATAAGGGAAAGAAACATGTCACGTCTGGTGTAGCTGCTGTGATAAAGGAAAGAGGCATGTAGAGAAGCTGCATCATTCTCTCTTTCTCTCTCTCTCTCTTTCTCTTTTTCTTTTTCTTTCTCTCTCTCACTCCCTCTTTTTCTTTCTCTCATTTTCTCACACTCTTTTTCTCACTCTCTCTCTCTTTTTCTCACTCTCTCTCTTTTTCTCACTCTCTCTCTCTTTCTCACTCTCTCTCTTTCTCACTCTCTCTCTTTTTCTCACTTTCTCTCTCTTTCTCACTCTTTCTCACTCTCTCTCTCTTTCTCACTCTCTCTCTTTCTCACTCTCTCTCTTTTTCTCAATCTCTCTCTTTTTTTTTCACTCTCTATCTTTTTTTCTCACTCTCTCTTTTTCTCACTCACTCTTTTTTTCTCACACTCTCTTTTTCATCATTTTCTCTCTTTTTCTCACTCTCTCTCTTTCTCACTCTCTCTTTTCTTCTCTCTCTTTTTTTCTCACTCTCTCTTTTTCTCTCACTCTCTTTTTTTCTCACTCTCTCTTTTGTTCTCACTCTCTCTCTTTTTCTCACTCTCTCTTTTTCTTTTCTCTCTTTTTCTCACTCTCTCTCTCTCTTTTTCTTTTCTCTCTTTTTCTCTCTCTCTCTCTCTTTCTCTCTCTCCTTTTCTCTATTGCCTTTTCTCTCTCATTTTTTCTCTCTCTTTTTCTCATTCTCTCTTTTTCTCACTCTCTCTCTTTCTCACTCTCTCTCTTTCTCTTGCTCTCTCTCTTTCTCTTGCTCTCTCTCTTGCTCTATCTCTTTCTCTTGCTCTCTCTTTTTCTCTTGCTCTCTCTCTTTCTCTTGCTCTCTCTCTTTCTCTTTCTCTCTCTTTCTCTTTCTCTCTCTCTCTCTCTCTCTCTCTCTCTTTCTCTTTCTCTCTCTCTTTCTCTTTCTCTCTCTTTCTCTCTCTCTCTCTCTTTCTCTCGCTCTCTTTCTCTCGCTCTCTTTCTCTCGCTCTCTTTCTCTCGCTCTCTTTCTCTCGCTCTCTTTCTCTCACTCTCTTTCTCTCATTCTCTCTTTCTCTCACTTCTCACTCTCTCTCTCTCTATCTCTGTTTTGTGCTAGTGCTATACAGTTGCCAGTGTTGCCTAATATTAGTAATGCATCGGCTGAACATCTCCTCTGGCATGACACTTCTGACTCCCGGCAAACCAATAACCATGGCTTACTGGCCTTTGCGCTTTTTCAAGGAGGCCAAACAATACTTATGAGGATACAATTAATTAAATATCCTCATTTGTTAACGAAAACTTTGTAATGGGTCTAAATAGGGTAGTTCATCAACTATAGCAGATTTCTCGGGAACCGTGGTCTGTCATAGTAGTGAGGCTTGACTGTAGGTCTACCGTATTGGAATGTAAATTTCAAAAAATTAAAGAAGTAATTTGTTTACATTTTTGATCCTGTTCACTCCACTGTTTCCTTATTTACCCAGTTTTACAACCTTTTTCGCCAAAGTGCATTGTTTTCAGTTGTAAAGTACAGTATGTAACTGATACAAGTACTATAAATAAATTTAAAAAAAAAAAACAGCATATTTTATTTATAGTCAATACACCATATTTTCATTGCGTGGTATTTCTGTATATTAATTCCACATCTAGTATTGAGATTAACAGAGGGTTAACAAGGTGTTGATGAATGCCACAAGTGTACCAAAATAATCCATCAAAAGAATTTTTGCTGACATTATAGTGTTACATTTGAGAAAAATTCAAATTACTATACTTGTAAGTGTGTGGTTTTCTCATTGTAATTGATAAATATTAATCAGGGAACTCATTTGATGAAAATTGTAAGTATCTTGACAATTGTACTACAGACTGTTGAATAGAAATAAGTTACTGGTAAGTACTGTTATTACTTTTGTTGTGTGGTCCTATTGTTTATCAGTATTCTAAAATATAAATGCACCTTGTTAGTTTTTATTACTGTATGTGCAGTAACTGGAGGACTGAAGTTGTTGTAGTGCATTCTGTTTGTTGCAGAATAATACATTCCCACAACCACCTGCTGTAATCTTTCTGATAGATGTTTCTTATAACAACATGAAGTCAGGAATGGTTCATCTACTGTGTTCCCGTATGAAAGAAATCATCAGGTTGTTACCAAGGGAAGTTGGAGCAGAACGCTCAAATATGAGAGTGGGCTTCGTGACCTATAACAACACTGTGCATTTTTATAATGTCAAGGTTAGTACTGTACAATATATACAAAGTTTTTTTATACCCTTATTTGTTACGCTGATTTGTTTGTTGGTTCCCAGCCTTAATGATTGTCAGCTTTTAATGTAGAATGACAGTCTTTATTTAGTGTTATAACATTAGGTAGTACATAGTTTGGTTTTCATTTGATTATGTTTCTGTAAGATTGCATCCACATGTACCTTTATTTCAGTTAATCCCTGTATGTGTACGCAGTCAAACCTTGATTTTGTTATTCGTTCAAACTGGTAAGGACAAATTTTGACAGTCTGTAAACTGCACTTCCTTTTCTTGCATCCCATAACAAGAAGAAGCTTCTTGCAAATTGCCGGTTTGACGAATGCTGTATCACACAATCACGACAAACCAAAAAATTACATTTAGTCCCTGTAAAATTATGCAATTTTAGTCAACTAAATCATGGAATGTTACGACATGTTACATTTTACATAATTACCCATGAGTTGTAAGTTATCTACGAACAAAATCAATATTATGTATAAAAACTGCAATGCCTTTTTTTGCCGGGAATATGATGACGGTTTAGCAGTACAGAGAAAGAGGGGACGGTGGCTCAGCTGGGAGTGGTTTAGCTATGGTAGATGTATAACAAAACCGGAGTTCACATAGTCACGGAACTGGCTGAAAGCCTGCTTCACACAGTCGTCGTACGTTTTTCTTCTGATAAATTCACAGAATTTATCAGGAAAGATTTTTCAAATTTTTGATAGTCTCTCGAAAAGACCTTATTTATAACTGAGTTCTTACTATTATAGTGCTTGTTATTATGGAACATGTTATATTTTTGTGATAAATTAGCATAGTTTACACAACCTAAATTTAAAAAGTGCTGTAAATTAAATCAGTGTAGGTACGTTCATAAATATTAACAGCATTGTAGTAGCAATGCAGGTCGTAAAATAAGGTATTGTGACAAAATTAAGTTTAGTTCCCAAAGTACAGTATTTTTGTAACTGTTTCACACACTACTGTTTAGTTAGACACAAGAGTTTGGCCTGTGCTTCACATGATGATATCATGTAAGAGAAAGTTGTAGCTGCCATCACCAGTACCCAGCTTACTCCAGTCAGGAACTGTTGTGTCAGGTCATCACGAAAATAATTGTAACTGTGATTTGTTATAATCAAGTACAGCTTCAATTAATACTTGTACGTCTTCTTTGATAATAGATTAATAATTGTGCTGGACAACTGAAATGTGGACAGTGGGCGAACCGCAGCATTCCCACATCAGAAAAGTTTTTCTTTCAATCCGTCCTGTTGAACCATTAGTGCGTGTAGTAAGCATTAAACAGTTACAGTAGTCGCCAGAATTATTTTCTTGCTGTCTAAGGATGGTAACTGGTCTGTAGATCAGTTTTTTTTTTTTTTTTTTCAAGTCAGTATTTAGTCAGGAAATATGAAAAATAGTCAGTAAAGTCAGTTTTCCTGCACAAGATAGTTTTTATTAAATAATTTTATGTTCGTTTTATTTAAGAAGATGAATTTTTGGACAAATATAAGTTTCTTTAAAAAAAAAAACCTGTTAAGGCCCAGTGAAGCGTATCTGAGGGCTATTAAGTGTTCTATGCTGTCACAGAATAGTGGTAGCACTTAAGTCTTGAGCACAGTAATTCAGTCAATAACAGAGTAAACATTGAGCAGGACAAGGTATTGGTTCAGTGCGTTAAAACTTAAAAGATTTGAGTAAAGGTTAAGAAGTTTATGAGATTTGAGTGACAGTTAAGAAGTTGATGGAAATTTATAAACAGTACTATGTATACATGTGTGTATACATATGCATGCGTACATGTGTATATGTGCACATACACACCCACACACAGTGTGCTAGTTTGAATTTTGAATTTGAATCTGAACCATGGGGAAGTGTGGCTGTAGTCTGTATGTTTTGGCTGAAAAAGACTGATAAATATGGTTAGGTGTATTGTATTTCAGAGTGGGGTTGCAAAACAAATTAAGCAGAAATGTTTTGTTTGGTGTGTTGAAATATGTTCAGTACGTATTACATGGAGTTTTGAGGCAGGTGAACAACATGCAGCAAATAGGAAAAGTAAAGAACAGCATCTGCTTCAGCTTTTAGCACCACAGCTTCGTTTGGCTACAGCATGCCCAAGTAGTGATATTTATTTTAAAAAAAAGTGTTTGATATTGCTCTGCTCCCTTTTGCCATATTGTTGATGTTCAGTAATGATGGTGCTAATGTAAATAAGTTTGTTACTTAGCTAAGGAATGATTCTCTTGTTCTAATGAAAAGGAAAGTAATGATTGATGTAGGTATTCGTAACATGCATACAGTATATTACACAATGCTATCCGTAGTGGTGTTTTGGAGTTTGGAGATGATGCTTCTGACCTCATCTTTAATGTTCATGGTTTTTTTGATGGCCGGCCAGCACGTGAGAATTTTGCAGAAGTTCAGACGGATGTGAATGTACCTCATCACCATCTCGTAAAACATGTTTCATCAGTATCGTAGTCCTTGGAGAGTGCACATGAAAGACTTCCTCCGCAATGACCTGCTGTTATGTACCATGTAAAATCAGTTTTTTTCTTGCTCAAGTCAGCAAAAATAGTGGAACCTCATTAATACAAACCTAGAGGGACCTAAATTTTTTGCTGTTTGCAATAATGAGTTTTGTAGTAACTAGGAGTGTGCCGGAAAGCAAATTTACCCTTCGGGAAAAATTCGGACAGGAAAACTTTTTTCACTCTGGAAATCGGGAAAGAACAGGAAAAATTTTTCAACTGGCACCATTCCAAACATAATGAAATTACATTTAGAATTTCACACATCCTAATATACTTCAATTAGGAATATCATGGACTAGAAACATGCTTAATTATAACCTTGTTAAAAATACCAAATAATGTTTCTATTATGAACGTAACTTATTCAAAATAATGTGCTTATGTTCAAAATAATGTACTTAAAAAACTTTGGTTTTCATCTAGAAACACTTCTTTCTGTAGGTTAAGAATGGAAAAATAAAATACAATTTTTATTTGTGTCAGCGAAACCAACATTATAAAAACAACAATATCTCGCACGTAAGTATAAATTGGAACACACCACATTTTGTATGCTGCAGTAATGAAGAGGTTTGCATACCTAGCGATTTGTGGCTTTGTTTACGTTTTGTTATTTACGTTAACACAGGTGAAGCATTATTTTAGAACTGATGTAAATGTGCGTAACTGACCAGAAAATAACAAACCTATCATCATCTGCACCATTAATATTAAGTTATTTAAATGCCACTATATGTAAAGTTTCAGGTAGCTTAGTATGTTTTCTTTTTGCAAGTTTGAGATTCTATATTAACTTTAACCTTTTTCTCATGGGCTAGCTGAATATATTAGTAAGTAATATTGAATTTTTTTTTCTTTCTTTCTATTTTACAGCTTCAAAATGTGTGTGAAATCTAGGTTTAATTGTGATAAATACAATTTTGGTTTCTCGGGAAACATTTTTTTCCTGCCCGAAGGGAGAATTGGAAAATTTTCTCGGGATTTTTCCCAAAGTTCAGGATCCTGCACACCCCTAGTAATAACAGGTATTACCAAAAACTTAAGTTCTGTAAATAACATTTTTAGGATGCTTGGTCCCAAAATACAAATTTTCTTACTAAGAACATGACTTACTTAAAACACTGAAATTCATATTACAGTACTTTGTTTTATGTATAAGTAAAGTACTTATTGAACATTAAAATTAATATTTACTTTGTCATTTCAAGGGACGGATAACACTTTATATTAACAGGGTTTGTATTAATGAAGTTTCACTGTAATATGAACTTGCCAGTTACTTTCCTTTCCTGTATAAAATATAGGAATATTTTATTCTTGGCTATGTGTTAATCCCTTTGGTGTTGTGCTGTTTTGTCTATTAATCAGGAGGTAAAATAAATAAATTTACAAATTGGAAATTTTGTTATAAAGTAATTATGCATATATAATATTACACAAATGATGTTGAATCATGCTTAATATTTGAACATATTGCTCTACTGATGCAATTTGATATTTGTTGCTGTTGTTAATTATGTTCTATTAACAGTTAATGTATGTATAGATGATTATGTTGAGTTCGGCAAAGGTAAGGCATAATTTTATCTTAAAGTTTTAAAATAGTAATCCAAGTGTACTTTTCGAGCCTCCAGTAAGTCGTGGTACCCTGAAATCCTTGCAGACTTTTACCTGTGAACCTGGTGAACAAGCAATCCTGGTGTGTCTGAGCAAATATAATCCCAGCAGGTTTCTTAATGTAATTGCCTTGCATATCTTTATTTTTAAAACATGGTTGTCATTTCAGAAACTGTTGTATTGCCACATACTATTATACTTCGCATAATTAAATGAAATTTATAACATGACCTGGTATAAACACATATAAGGGATACTAATATGTTGGTGTGCAGATGTTTGAAGAAGAACATAATTTACTTTGTGAAGATAATATTTATTTCCCTCTTTTGTTTTCAGAGTGTGTTGGCCCAGCCACAGATGATGGTTGTTGGAGACTTACAAGACATGTTCATGCCCTTGCTAGAAGGATTCTTGTGTGATCCTTATGAGTCTGAAGCAGTCATAGATAGTCTAATGGAGCAAATTCCACTCATGTTTGCAGATACTAGGGAAACTGAAACAATTTTGGCCCCAGCTATTCAGGCTGGCCTAGAAGCACTTAAGGTAATTCTTCCATGGGAAACTACTGTACAGTTGATGCAGATTTAATGTAATGTAAGTCTTACTGATGTTATCTAGTAAAAGAATCTTCCGTAGAAGCGTCATTTTACGACTGTCCATGGGTGCATCTTGGCAGACTAGACGGCAAAATAATAAGTTTGTCATTGCTGTAGTTCTCTCCCCCCCCCCCCCCCTTTATAGACATACGAGCAGCTGCAAAAATTTTCTCTAGTAATTTTGGAAGCTGCAATGAATGTTTGTATTGTAAATACTGTACTGCTGGTCTTCCTTGTGCCTGCATGTCAACTGCCAATTACATCATCATTTAACCTCAGTCAAGCCCCACAGCTACAGCATCGGCTACTACGATAGTATTCATGATTCTCATTAAAAATTTTAACAGTTTAAAAATATTAAAATGGATAAAGTATGAGATGTTGCAAGTTGAAATAAAGTATGTTCATTAATCTGCAGCAATATTATAAGTGGCTAATAAACCATTAAGCTGCAGATGTAAAATAAAATAAATAAATGAATGAAAAACATCCAAAAACAGCTGCTAAAGTACACTTGCAGGGCACATCTGGTGGGTTAGGCCATGTGCATAACACTGAAGCAAGGCAAGCCATGCAGTGTCGCAGTCTTTTCTCTTTCCATTCTCTTCAAACCTTTCCCTCACACATGTGCTCTTATCTATGCCTAGCTTGCCACTGCTCACGTTTTTTACTCTCAAGACTAAGAGCCCTTTGAGAATAGCAGCAAGGTCAGCCATTGCACCTGCCGGCTGGTCTGA
Source organism: Medauroidea extradentata (assembly GCA_003012365.1). NCBI lineage: Eukaryota > Metazoa > Arthropoda > Insecta > Phasmatodea > Phasmatidae > Medauroidea > Medauroidea extradentata. Next base: position 20,471 of record PNEQ01001562.1, on the reverse strand, counting down.
GTTAGTAATTCATTAGCTTAGCGAGCACATATGGAGGGAAGTAAACAGATTTAGTTAATAGTGGCCCAAATAACACAGTTTAGCCTAATTGTTGTTGTTTTTTAACTAACTTGCTTCCAAGCGCACACATACTGATGTGTGTCGTTGTTTAAAGGGCACTTGGTCAGCAGACATGTAGAAAAAGTGGGTATTTGTCTTTAAATTTCGCTGGAAAATATTTTTCTCCCAAAGTTTATTATCAAAAAAGTATTTTTATGAATGCTCTGGTTTTATCATGGTAACATTTGAATATAACCAAATTTATTCAGTTAAATACGTTGAAACCACTGCTCTCTGTCAGTAATAGAATTAATCAGTAAAGCATGCACACTATAAATTCAGTATGCTACAGTCATCAAACTGATAACTACGTATGTACTACACCAAATAAGTACATGGCAGTCACTCAACTCTTTATTTTTTATGACACTGAATCATGTTTACATTGAGTAAAGTGCACACTGCATAGTGACGCACACTGATAGAACGACAAAACACTACTTCCTTTGTAGTTCTCATGCTGTCTACCCCCATACTGTTTCGCCTCCCCGACGTAGTTCATCTGCCGCCGCCAAGACATGAAGGCTCTAGACAATGCTGCCTATCATGCCAAAATAGGGTACTTGTTGCTCGCCGTTAACAATTTTTTGAAACGAGCAGACGCTGTTATAGACTTGTTGGTTATCAGTTTCTTCAGAAAAATTCTGCCTGTTAAATGAAATCGTTATTTTATTTTTTAAAAATGTCTGTTTTACGCCTGTGTCAGTTAAACACAAAATCAGACTAAAAAAATGCACTTTAACAAAAAATGTTATTTATGAGTGCTGTATTGGAATCAGGTGTGTATGCTACTACAACACAACATGAAAAGTTTCTCGGAAACTGTGGCTTGTCATGGGAGGGAGGCTCAACTATAGTTAGCTTGCAGGTAGTGATGGGCAGAATCGGATGATTCATATAATCGATTATATTTCCGATCTACAATGAAAAAATCGATTAATCATATGGTTTCCGAGTACTCGCTTTTCACTCAGTAACGTGAGAACGGCAAAATACACCGCTATCACATAACTGCTGTATTGTATTTCTCCAGAGATAATCTCTCGCTCTCCCCTTCTACAGTATCCT
>PNEQ01001562.1:0-18304 GCA_003012365.1 Medauroidea extradentata | reverse complement strand
TTTTTTTTTTTTTTTTTTTTTTTTTTTTTTTTTTTTTTTTTTTTTTTTTTTTTTTTTTTTGCAGGGAGCGAAGCGTCAGCTTTTTGTATGAAGTGAAATGTGACCCTACCTTCTAAGAAAAAATGCTGTGTGTCTGTTCCTCTTTTCCTCTCCTCTCCTTGACCATTGTTGGCTGTCCTACACTTGACCTGAAAAAACAGAATGTTATGACAAATAAAAGAAAAACATAAACTTGTAGCCATATTTTAATTACAGCACTTACCGTTCGAACTCAGGGTGCTAAGATTTTTTTTTGCGAAGTAAAATTGCAGAACCACAATAGGCCTAAATTAATTTTTGTCACCCATGGGTGTTAATTTCAGTCACATCAAATTGCCAAGCCTTTTCACTGTTTACATCTTTTAAAAATATTTTTTGACTGATAGTGTAATCCTTGCTATGTAAGAAGCATGTTAACTTCCATCATTAATCTTTGTGGGTTTATTGCAAGTGTATTGCATTATCACTGATGATTATTTGAAGGTTTGAAGGGATAAAATGAAAGGAGGTGCTGAAAGAGAGAGAAGGCTTGTTGAGGTAAGAGTTAATGATATGTCAATTCTGATTGCAGAATTGGTTGATTCCATCTATTTCACTAGAATTTAAATTAAATCCATTCCCTAGTTTTGGAATCAAAATTATCTATTCTAAAAAAAGTCACAAAGCACATTTTTAGTCTCGCAGGTAAAGTAGAACCCCAATTTTACGATACCTCAGTGTCGAAGAATGAACTGGTAAACTTATGCTTCATGAAACCCAGTACTCGTAAAATGGGGGTTAGGCTTCACTGTTCCTGGGAAAGGCCTTGTAAAATTGCTGCTTCGTAAAATCCGTCATTCGTAAAATTAGGTTTAGGCGTCATGGTTCCTGAGAGTGTCCCTGCAACAGCGCTGACTTGTAAAATCCAGTACTTGTCAAATAGCAGATATACTATACAGATTTACTTTAATGGTTTTGTGCACTAATGGCTAAATATATGTCGTTTTCAACTGTATTGCAACGAATATAGTCTACAAAATTGCAAAACATTGGTAACAAATAGTGAATGTTAACTATAAATGAAAACTCATTCGACAATAACCGCATGCTTATTTGTTTACTCAATTATGTTGTATTGAATTCAGTATTAAAAAATTTTGTACATTCTTCCATGGTGTAATGTAAAACCTGCCGCCATCTTGGATTTGTTATTATAATTCGTAAACTACTGATATAGATAGGATTTCATTTCGGAGGGTATGGGTTCAGGCTCGACATACCTGAAGAACGTAGTTTTGATGTTGACATATGAGTGTTTGAAGCAGACACTCTTTTGAAACTGTGCTGACTAATTTATAAGAAATTAATTGTTTCATATGAAATTACTGCACGAAAGGTTAGAATTAATTTAGTATACTTTTGAAATTTCCAATTGTTTGTTTTTATTACATTTATTAATACTTTTTGTACGGAGATGCAAGCATAAGATATTTACAAAAATTGCAGAATTTGTGGAAAATAGATTTGTGTTTGCACTTAACTATATATCTCGCAAAGGGTCGGCAACACTAGGGCGAAGTCACACATCTCCCCCTCCTACACCACTGCCATGAAACTACACTAAAACAATTACAGTCTTCTTGGATTTTTAATCCAAACAAAGCCAATAAATTGGAAAGTCCGTACATGTTCTCCTACTTCAAGATATTTATTTTAAGCTGAGTTTTGTTGTTGCACATATGTTATGAGGTTAATATCTTTAATTTACTGATTTTCTGTGATAATATTTGTTTGTAACTATGAGGATACAAAAATATTTTTGAGATTTTAAAAATCTTTAACATTACCATATTCTGAATCAGAGAATTGAATCCCAATTTTGGGAATAAATTATTGAATCCAAATAGGTAATTTTTTGGAATAAAATGCTATCACTGTGTGCCAGAGATAAAAGGAGTGATATGCCTATCATTTTTTTTTTAAAGGCAGTCTCATGAAAGTAAAATTGAAATTTTATTCATCTGGCAGTTGGAAATTCATAAAATACACAATGTACAAAAATGTTACAAGTTTTCACAATTATAGGCATTTTGAGAGTATTATTTTGTTACTTTGAATAAGTCATCAAAGATTGTTTTTTGCTGGTTTTCACATGAAGTACTAAAACTACTGCATCACAGGCAAGACAAGAAGCTATTGACACCCAAAGAAAAAAATCTCCTTAAATGTGATCTTATTAAGTGTCCTGAGCTACCCCTCAACTCAGAGCATTAAAATTTATATTGGATTATATATTACTAAACGTAAATCCAATTAACAGTTAAAACCATATACGTACTGTAAAAACACATTTCAAAGTAGTTCCGAAATGTATGAAAGTGCAATATGACAACACTTCAATGGAAGAATATTTAACAAAAAAAATTTTATAGAAAAAAAACTAATAATTCTGTTGTGTAAATAAAAATTGTTTCATAAAAATTAAAACAGCTCATGATTTTCTTCATAATTTTTTAATTAGTACTATCTTTACTCTGAAATTTAAAACCTTTTTTCCAGGCATCCGAGTGTTCTGGAAAACTTCTGGTTTTCCACTCGTCTCTGCCAATTGCAGAGGCACCTGGAAAATTGAAAAATAGAGATGACCGAAAACTGCTGGGTACTGAGAAGGAAAAAACTGTTCTTGGTTAGTAAATTTATTGCAACATTTTGTATAAAAATTTTTATAGTTCTGCTTTTGTAAAGTTAAGATACTGAAGAGCTTATGGTTCATTGAAAATTTTAATAATGCAGGCTTGTGTGAGAATTTGCGTGTTAATAGGATTGTGTTGAGATGGCGTCCCCATCTGCGAAAGGACTCACACCAGTTAATTCATATTGAATGGGTTAGATGAAGAAGGAAAAGATTCCACTTTAGCCAACTTTCAGGAAAATAGGAAAAACTTTTTTGACCCTTAACTTTAAGTTGAATGGGAAAACTTACAATTATACATGTGTTTGTTATGATTTAAGAAAATGGAACATTGCCTCAAAAACACAATATTATTATTTATGTACTGGAAGTTATATGCAATCAAAGTTGATCGAATGTTTTCCTTCTCGTTTTCGTCGTACTTCGCCTGTTGTTCCCAGCCCTGCATACTTATGGGCCACTACCTGCCCCTTCACCTTTGGGCCGCTACCTGCCCATGCTTACCCTGGTGGCTCTCGTCCACCTCATCTCTAATGGCTTACCGGCCATTACACATTAATTGACAAAACTGTGACCACCTGCCACTTTATACCTAATCCCTAACTCTTTTTTTTTTTTTTTTTTTTTTTTAATAAAATATTAAAACAACAGCATCTGTAAAAAAATAGAAAAAATAGTGTTGTAACAAGCATTAACACAGTCGACCCGTCACTCAGTGACTTGCTTATCGAAGCATTACATTTACCACAGGTTGCCTTCTGGCACCGACATGATTCGTTCATACCTAAAAACTATACCTAACCTATGTGCCTTTAAGTAACTTATAATTAACAAAACCCTTACGTACTATTATTACATGGGTACCCTTGACTTATGACTAAAACGTGCTGTAAGGCACTTGGCTTGCCCACCCTATTTATTTTCCAAATTCTGTTTGTGGTGTGAAATAATAGCTTTCTTTGGCCTAAACGTAACGTAACTTTCGGTGTAACCATTAAGAACTAAAAGTCTATTTATATGTGTTTTCCGGCGTCAGCATAGGTCTAATGGAATCCCGGCATGTCTCGCGATCACTAGGTATAGAATGAGGGTTAGGATGAGTCGCTCGGGAGAACGGGAGACCCGGCTTGCCAGTGTGTAGTGCATCGAGATCACCTAGAATAGCTATTAAGGACCTGTGTGTAGTTTAATTTGTAACCGGGACTTGACACGTTTGTCTGTGTAGACCATGATAAATGAATGAAGAAAAGCAAGGGACGTTTATTTATTTGCAATGGTTGTGATGTTATTTGCTGTAATCTGACGTAATTAATTTACGAGTGGTGGGCTGAACCTTAACTACTAGTAATTTCCGTTAACAATTTAAGTGCTATGTGTGACAGGCGAGAGCATTCAGGGCTGAGGAAAGTGTAATTGTGTATGTAGAATCATTTGTTATTGTTTCGTTAAAGGCGGGAAGCCATCTTGTAATTTTTCCTTCTCGTTAGTTGGCCAGAGATATGTACAGTCTCGATAATCGCCGAGCGCGATGAAGTTGTGTTAGTAGAGACTGGGATAATGTGTTTACTCTGATAAAACTGTCGTTTCAATGCGTTTAGGAATGCTCTCGGGAGGTAGTGTGCTAACCCATGGAGATCGTGCTGTAGTGCGCCATCTCTGGGCACTTCCGGAGAGAAGTGAAGAGGATGCTGGGAGTCCAGCGTCCCGGACGTTCTTAGCTATCTGACTGTCGAAGTGATCGGACGTGTGCGGGGAGTGCTCCCGCGGGCACACGTGCCATGGAGATCCTTTAACATCGGGGCTACAGCACTTTTTTTTTTTTTTTTTTTTTTCACCACGTGTGTTGTACAGGGATCTGTAACTGTGTTGCGTAGATTGAATATGAGTATTCAATAAACATCGTGCTACTAAATAGTACTTTTATCATACTGGTAATAGTAATCCCTGGGTTCATCTGACAATATTTATATTTGGTGGTTTTCGCTCTTCTCCTTTCGTACCCACGACACTGAACCTACAGCTAGCCGAGGACATACCGAATCCAGCAATATTCTACGGGTGAATCAGAGGGCGCGTTTGAGCGAGCACGTGGTCAGCGTAGGCGCAACGAGCACGTGGTATGTGTGTGAAGAGGAATAGTGCCGCCACAGTGCTTACTAGGCAGTCTAACCTAATCTGCGTTGTGAATAGCCTACCAGGGGGGGAAGGGTGCAGGACTAATCTTTCTTAGTCCGAGAGTCCATGTCCATACTCCTCCACCCCCCAGACCTGTGTATCCCCGTTGCTCTTCGTCGTCCCTAGGAGGGGGTGGGGAACACACCCTAACACCCCTACACTCCAAGGCGTCTTCGGCCCTCGGGGGGCCCACTTCACTCACAACAGAAATGTGTGAGGAATGGAACCGGCACATCCCCCCCCACCACTCGCACCTGGCTTGTGCTAGGGCAGCCATCCCTAGCATACGGTGTCCATCACTGGGCGGGTATGCAGTGGCTCTAAAGTTCACTGCGCACACAGTGTCTACCGTCCCGCCCTGCTTCTTCCTCTGGCTGCTGTAGGGCAGCCCACATTGGGTGGGCCGGGTCGAGCAGGCTGTTGACCTCCCATGTCCATTTGTTCCTGCCCTTCTCACCCTCTTTGCTCCCACCCCTTGGGGACCCCTCTCTCTCACTACCTAGACCCTCGGTGTGGCCGTCGTCATTGCTTGCCGGTTCCCTTAGTATTATTGGCCTTATTTCCCTCAGTATTCCTAGGCCCTTCATCCATACTGGGTGATTTGGGTTTAGCAAACTGTCTTCCTTGGTCCAGTCGACACTTTCCTCTTCATCCTCCCATGGCATCGGCTCTTCGGTTACCTTTCTAGACTCCGGGAGGGCTTTGGCCGTGCTCTTCCTTAGCATTGGTGGCCTATACAAGAGCTGCCCCTCCTTGGCGCTGCTCTTCTCCAGCTTTCTTCTGGGATTCTTTTCCCCAAGACCTGGGCTCCGATTCTCCGATCTCTGGTCAGACTGCTGTTGACACTTTCGCCTTTGCCATGGTCGTGCATCTCGGTATCTACTTTGTTTTTCTTCTGTATTTTGCCCACACCTTCTCCAAGGCTGTATTCGCGTTCCCGACTTTTCTATCAGGTCCTTTCTTTCCTCTTTTTTTCTCCTTTCCTTCGGCCGCACCTTCTGGTTGTGCTGCTCCTTCCGCCCCTTTTCCCGAGGCCTCCATAGATGCTTCTCCATCTATTCCTTCTGTCTCCAGTTCTACCATCCGGTTGTCCCGCCTCTCATTTTCTGCAAGAGGGTGAAACTCTGGAGACTCCGGATTCAATGTCAGGTTCCAGAGCCTTGAACCTTCCCTTCCTTGTTCGTGCTCTGCGGGGCCAAATCCCTGGAATCCATCCTCGTTGAGCACACTGTTTTCCAGGCTTATTGTTGAGGGGGTTAAACTACGGTAGTCCAGTGTCAACTCTTCCACTGGCGATCTCTAGGTTCCATCTCCGGGTGGTTCCCTCGTTATCCCGGTATTAAACCAGAGTCTCTCTTCTGGTGGAGGAGTTTGAAGATTTCTTTCCTCTCTCCCTTCTCCTGTTTCCTGTCCCAGGTCCTCCGCCGTCAACCTTTGATTGTCCCACTCCTGGGAATCATCTTCCTCCGGTACTTTCTTCTGCTGCCTTCTCTTTAACTCCTTTTCCTGAATGGAGGTTCCTCTCTCTCTCGTCGCACCCCAAGGGTTTCCTAAGAATGAGGGTGCCTTGTACATATCACACCGGTGAACCTTTTTCACTCTTCCTGGAGCTGCTGCCACCTTGTTAGTGTCCCACTGACTGTTGATTACATAGTAAGGGCCCTCCCACTTTGGTGCAAATCCAGGGCAAAATTTCTCTCTGGCTTTACTCAGTGGAGGGGTTTGAGTGAAGGCAGTGTTCCCTGGGTATAGAATCTCCTTTTTTCGTGTTCCGGGAGGGTAGCGGTTCTCTTGGAAATGCTTCTGCGCTTCCCTGGCTTCAGCATGCCTGTCTTCGGGGTCTTCTGCTTTTCATCAGCGATCTCCTTCGCCCATCTCCAGTCTCCAGGCCTTCTCAGGTCTCGCTAGGTGACTATCACTTTGGGCAGATACTTCTCCCAGGTGTGGTGCTGTTCTCCGACCCTCAAGCACAACCCCTTCTTTATCTCCTGATCCCTTCATTCAATAGGGTTTGTTTGGGGATAGTATCCTGGAGTCGTATGGGCCTGTACCTTCCACCTTGAGCATGCAGCATTCCACACTTTCCCAGTGAACTGGGGTCCATTGTCCATGAGGATGGTCCTCGGGTACCCCCACCGCGGAATGATCTCCCTCTCCAGGTAGTTCACTATCACCCTTGCTTCCGCTTTCTTGACAGCAGTAGCCTTCACCCATCTTGAAAATTGGTCGGTGACCACAATGATATACTGTTTCCCCTGAGATGATTGGGGATATGGTCCCATTATGTCGAGGGCTATATCGGTCCAGGGCTCTTCCGGCTGTATTCCTTGAGGGAGAGGGTGTGGGGTAGTATGGGCCTTGTACCTCAGGCAGTCTAGGCACTTGTGGACACACAGCACGACATCCTGCCCTATCCCTTTCTACCAATATTGCGTGGATATCACCCTCATGGTCTCTTTGCTGCCGGGATGTCCCGCGAGATGGTGGTCGTGGTACTGCCACAGGATCTCTCCCTTCTTTTGGTTCGGAACCCAGACTCTCCATTCTTCTTTTCTCGGGTGGGGCCTCACCCACAACAGCCCATCGCTTCTTGTGTGGTACTTTCTCAGGTGTCGTCTGTTGTCCCCTTTCCATTCGTCATCCTGCTCTTGGGCTTGTATCCAGGGATCATCGGTCGGTCTAGCAGACACCCCCGCGAAGTTATTTGTTGGACCCTAGGGACTCTTTCCTGCATTCTTGGTCCGCTTTCCGGTTGCAGCATTCTATCCCACTCTTCCAGTTCTTCCGGAGTCCTTTCTTTTTCCGGCCTCCTCGAAAAGGCATCTGGGAGTTGATTCCTCTCCCCCGAGCAGTGTTGAATTTGGAAGGAAAATTCCTGCAAGAGAAGGGCCCAACGGGTTAGCTTGTCCCGTTCTTCTTTCATAGTGATTAACCAAACCAGTGCCTGATTGTCTGTGTGCAGAATAAAGGGGTGGTCTTCGAGATAGTGCCGGTACCTCTTTATCGCCTAGATCACTGCCAGGCATTCCTGCTCATTTATGCTATACCGGCGCTCTGTCTCCGTCAGTGCTGTGTTAGCATAACCAATAATCTGGTGTTCCCCTTCTTCGCCCTCTTGGTACAACACGGCTTCCATACCTACCCCACTTGCATCCGTCTGCAGGACAATGGGTCGTGAATAATCCGGTCTACGGATGGGTCCAATGCTCCCTAACTGCACCTTAATTCTCTCAAAGGCCTCTTGATGTTCTGCTTTCCATTGGTACTTGACATCCTTTTTCAGCAGATAGTTCAGTCAGGCTGCCGGTTCTGCCAGGTAAGGGGTATATCCCCTTAGCCAGTTGCAGGTTCCTAGGAACTGCCGAAGCTCCTTCCGGTTTCTAGGAAGACTGGCTTCCAGGATAGCTTTGATTGGTTCTGGCTTGACTTCATTGCCTTCGGGGGTCACAATGTGTCCCAGATACTAAAGCCGGGTCTTTCCAAAATGGCACTTATCTTAGCCTGCCCCAGATCAGTCAACGTATGGGCCAAATGGACTGCCAGTGGGACTGCGTCATAGGTGACTTCATTCAGGGCGCGGTAGTCGATGCAAAACCTCAAGTCGCTTGTCTTTTTCGGCACCAGTACCACCCAAGAATTATAAGGAGACCGAACTTCTTCGACCAGGCACTGCCTCTTCATGTCATCGACCTGCTCCTGAATGACCTTTCTTTTTTCCGACGATAGTCTTCCTTGTCGTGCCCAGACCGGTTTGTTATCCTTCAACAAGATTTTGTGTTGTGTCGTTCTAGTCTGCCTGAAGGACTCCCTAGGAGAGAAGACTTCCTTATAGTTTTCCAGGATTTCTTCAAGTTCCTGTGTCTGCTGGTACGTTGGTAAGTTGTGTTGGACCTCTTCCCAAGGCAGCTCAGTTTCAGCAATGTGTGCCTCTCTTGGTATCCAGGGGACAATGACTCGTTCCTTCACTCCCATGTAGCTTTGCCGTTGCTGGAATTCCAACACCACTTCTTGTGACAACAACCAAGGGATCCCGAGTATGGCCTCTTCGTACATATCCTGAGTCACCACAAAGTCGACCTCTTCCTGTAGCCTATCACCCACCGACACCTTAAGCGTTATCTTTCCTAGCGCTTGTAGGGTGGTCTCGCTGTCTGCTAGTTCAAGATCATGTCGGTACGGGCTTATTGCTGCCTCTTCTTCTTTGGTCAATTGATCCACCCAGATTAAATTAACGGAGGCTGCAGAATCTAACAAGGCTCGGGTTTCTCTTCCCTCAATCGTCACCAATATACGTGGGGCCTCTTCTTGGTGCCCCACAGATTCTATTCTCTCTTCTGGATCTCTTCCTTTCCCTGGGGCCCGATGTTTGCTTCCACAGGGTCAGTCGCCGCTTTGCCAGCCCTGGGTTTGGAGTTTTCCGACCGTCGCTGGCCTGTCCTCTCCGTTGTCTGCTGCTGTGCTTCCGCTTCTTTTTGTAATGACCGGGCTCTCTCTCCTGTCATTCTCTGCTGGGGACAGTCCCTTCTCCAATGGCCTGGCTGCCCACACAGCCAGTATTCGGGATTGTTCCTTAGCCCCTCTCGCCCGTATCCTCGTATCTCTCTCCTTTGTGTGGTGGTAGGGCGGGCCTCTACCGTGCTGGTTCCTATGGAACCGGCAACCTAATCCTTATCTCCTTTTTGAGTCTGGGCTTGGAAGTCTCGCTCCCGTTGTCCGGCTCTACGTACCAACTCTTCTTCCAGTTCTTCCGGTTCCGGGCTGCTCAAGAAAGTTCGAATTTCCGGTTAGAGTAGTTCAACAATGAGAGGAAGCATTCTGCAGTTGTGGCGTCTGGGTGAACTCTCTTTAACGCCTGAGCATTCTTACAGATAAATACTTCTGCATCTTCTCCCTCTTTCTGTGCTTGGCTATATAGCTCTCTTGTTAAGTCGGCCATAAGTTCGACCCCTCCGAATCTATCCAACAAGCGGGCTGCGAATTCCTTCCAGCTATCAACAAATTTGCCATATCTGCACCACCATTGTTGCGCCCGACCTTTTAATTGGCGGCTGGCCATTTTCACCCATTGAGAGTCCCCAAGCCTTGACTCTAAAAGAAATCTTTGCATATCCTTGTGAATTTTTCCGGGTCTTCATGGCCTTTCCAAAATTCTGGGAGTTGTTCTGCCAGACCTAGCTCACTCTTCACTGGGATTTTTGGGGAAGTGAGCCGCTCCTGGTGGTCTCTTTTCCCTCTGCACAGGGGACAACAATATGGCCACCCCATGGTGTTACGTGTATCATCTGGCCATCCTAAACATTTGAAATGATGAGGCCTCCTACAGGTTACACATAACATCATCTGCCTTTCCAAACCTGGGCATCTGTGGGTTAACTCTACACATTCCTGACATTTATGAGACACTCCTTGGAGTCTGCTTACTTCCTCTCTGCATCCTATGCATCTGAGGTGGAACTCCCGGCTGCATTAGCTACAGCTTGTTCCCACTTCCTGCGGTCCTAAGCAGATGCCTGCCACACAGTGTTCCAATCTCTCAGCTTACTCCATTCTTCTACTGTCTCCAGTAACCTCGGTCATCTTGACCGAAAACAAGGGCGCCATTGGGTTTCGTCAGACTCCCAGAAGTCACTATTTGCACTCTAATCCTCAGGATCTGACTTGGGTGGTGTTTAGAATACTGATATTTGGGGCCCCACGTTTGGCGCCATGTTGTTTTACCGGTGTTTTCAGTAAGAGTACTGTACATAGACTGCTGCCTCTGGTGTAGCAGAGTCTGTTCTGCAGTCACTCTGTGTGACCATATATTGTTGTTTGCGTTGATACCACCTTGCGTGGCGGTGTCCGTGGTTCAACAATGGTATGCCCTGTATCTACCTCAACTAAAACTAACAGCCACCTACTGAGGGTCTCGTCCGTAAAAGGGGCAGAGGTGGGATGGTGGTATCGCTGGTGGGACTCTTCCCACTGGTCAAAGTCAGGAAAGACAGAACGCCCTCAGGCATCCGCTTGTTCTCGCTGCTCCTTCCTCTGCTGTGTTGCCGCTTTCCGCTCCTGTTGTCTTGCAGTGGGAAGGGGGGGCCTTCCCAGCCACCTGGTTGGGCTCGTCTACCTTCTCGGAGTCTGGTTTCGGGACAGATTTGGCGATGGGGCTCCTGCTACATGCGACCTCCCGTGTCTCCCGTTGGAGGCACCTCGCCCGCCGGACAGCTCGGGGCAAACTGTTCTGGTTCCTGTCGCGGGAATTTTGGTGAGGCATGGAGGTTACACATGGGGGTGGATGAAATGGCAACAACTAACCCCACACCTGCACTAGGGGGTGTCCCACCCCTTTCTGTGATCGCTGGGGCGACAGAGATGTCCAACCACCCTTTGCAGGGCCCACGCCACACAAGGCGAGCGCGGGACCCAAGCCGACCGCCGCACACCTGGCTAGACATGCTTCCACGCCCACCGTAGCCTGACAGCGTCCGGCCAGGTCCTCCCCGAACCGGGCTAGCCTACCACCTCTGTTTCCCACTAATTGGGTGCCTCTTCCACGCACAGGAAGCGCAGGGACCACCCCACCCAGGCAAGCGGGGCACTACGCCACACTAGGCGAGCACAGATCTTCCCAACACACTGGACATGTATGGGAACCTGCTCGACCACCGTGCGCCCGGCAAGACGTGCTTTCATGCCCACCGTAGCCTAACAGCGACGGCACGAAGTACCCCAAGCTTCGTCCACCAGAGTTTGGCACTTGTCCTCTTCCCACTAGGCCCTAGTTGACTAGTTCCCCCGTGAAATGATGGTGATAGAAGGGAGGCTGGATGAAGAGAAAGTACCTGGAGATTGTTGATCTCGCTATTACGAGAATGACACACACCGATCCAGATTACCTCATTTATTCCGACAGTCACGAGTGCCCCCCTCGTTTGATCGCCGGAACTGACGTCTAGCCTTGACCCAGGATGGGTCCCTTACCCTGAAACTCGCGAGAGCTCCCCTTACTGACAGACAAAGTTCCATTAAATCTTCAAGATGTTACTCATAGTCATTGGGCTCCCAGCCCTCCAACAATACAACAATGTTCATGAACTGCCTGATGATAACTACTAGCTAGTTGTCCTGCTAGCCCCAGGAGATGTTACCTTGACCTGGTAGTAGCGGAAACAGTTCCGCTCCTGTGCTGAGCGGCCGCTTATATACATGCTTGGGAGGGCAAAGTAGGAGTTGAAGGGGTGAGCACTGACCATGCCAGCCTGCGCGGTCTTTGGCGCACACAGCCTTTTCCCTCCGCGCCCCACTCCATGGCTCGCCGGCCCAGTGGCAGAGGGGTGGAAGGACAGCCTTCTCTGTGCACATGTCCTCTGCCGGCTGCCTGCCTCCACCCCCCCCCCCTGGCACCCCCTCACGCTCCAACACGCTGCCACACACGTGTTTTAAATATGGTAATGCCGGCACATGGACGTAAACCACTTGGGTGCCGTGGCGGGAGGGAGTTGCCTAAACAAACTCCCACGTTGCGCCCTACCGGGTCGCAACAACTAGGTACGTAAAATTTTTTAATTTTGTTGATTTTAAGTTGTGAGTATACTGTTGCAGTGAATCAGCGGGGCAGAAAATTATATATTTTGTGTCAGCTGCAGATAGAGTTACATAACTTACATGTTTTCAGTGTTCAGTGCAATCGAGCAGTTATTGCCACTTGAGGCTCTCGTTGAGGAATATGGAGTAAGCTTGATAATTAAAATAATTTTATGAGTTGTTCCAAGTGTAGATCAGTAAGGGTAGTTATGTACTTGATTCATTTTTATCGTTATATGAACCTAAAATTGAACTGCAGATAATAGCTGGACACTATGCTTTGTCAAGTACACAATGTATTCGACACAGCTCTGTTTTAGGATAAATTTCATTAAAATACAACACATTTACAATTGCCCTAACTTAATGTAGGAAAGAGGGTAGACAAACTTTTAACGTGTAACATGTTGGCAACAAAACTTACATATTGGAATTGCTCATTTATAAATAATTTTATTGTTCAACAGAAAATGATAAGCAGCTGTGAGAAATAATAGAAGACATTTCCATTAACTTTTTTTTGCGTTCTTTGTATAGTTTGTTAAATATATTATGCTCTCCTGGTTACCATTCAAATATCAATATCTTGCCTTGTTTTCCTCCTCTCCTTTACCTAGGCTAAGTATGGTGGCAACCTCCATTGAACTTGTTATGGTTACAAATGTTTTGTTCAGTTAGTTATGTACCGTTATAAAACTGATTACTGCAGTCTAGCTAGATGTATGATACAAACTCCTCACCATGTACAGTGGAATCTGTGTCCATTACTAGAAGATAAATGAAGAATCCATTTTCATGTAACTTTTTTCGGTCTCGTAATACAGTAGATTTTTCTAATAAATATGGTACTTTTAAAAAATTGGAGTGTTTAACTTGTCGTATATGGTATATCTTGATCATTTGATACTCTTCAGGTGAATATATTATGTATGTAACTTGCTGGGGTAAGGTAGGTTTGCTCAGTCACATGACCAAGTTTGTTGATAACCAGCTTATCTGTATACTCTTGTAAGTAATTCAGTTTGTTAAAATTATAGAAAGTTATAAATAATTCTACATTATGTTTATACTGTATACAGTTCTTAAAAATATAACGTTTATCACCTTAAATTTTATTTAGGTTACATAGTTCATATAACATTTGTTTTGTGTTTTTTCACTACTGTTTATATTTTATTTTGTAGCTTACAGAGTTTGTATGCAGAGGAACCTTTATTCATTTTTTTTTCGAGGGACCAATGCATAAATTTATGCATGCATTAAAACTAAGTGTTCGGGAATCAACCCTCGCCCCTGTTTCATAAAATATAGAAAACTAAACATCAAAATAATTTTTCCAAAAATAATTTCTATATTATTGCAATACATGAAACTTTGCACTTGAAACGTATGTGTGGTGAATATATTGCATTCAGCACACTACTTTACAATACCCTGTCAACAAAAACTAAAATAAAAGAATTTGATAAAACATGATACAACAGTCATCAGTCGTAATCAAGACACTTGTGGTGGTGTCAACACTCTTCACTGAGACATTTAACCACCTCCATTTTTTGTTTTCAGACGTTCTTCAATTGCATGACCAACTTTTAAGGGCAAGTACAGGTTTACAGTAATAATTTTTAAAACACATTTCATATGCCTTAAAATTAAAACATGCCACTTGCAAGACAAAACTGGCAAACTCTTAATTAATAACAAGAATGAAAATTAAACAATATTATTGTAGTATCTCCATAAAGCAATGTGTTAGTAAGTTCTCTCAGTGACATGAATAGATTTTTTCTGAACACAACAGATTAGTCAGGTTGAGGTCGAACGCATACAAGAAATCAGCCCTGTTCACTTTTTAGATCTAAGCAAACTTCATTTTAGGTAGAGATGTACTCTACTTGGGATAACAACTTACTTTCTGTACGGCGTATTGACACACTGGTGCTCAGTTGTGTTCGGCTTTACTCGAAAGTGCACAAAATGGCAGACTAAACTTCCCCATGTACTGTAATTTTTTTAATTATTGTAACTTTATTTTATTTGAGTTATGTATAAAGGCTTAAAAAGAGGCACAGTGTTTTGTCAGATGATAGAATAACAATACTTATGTACAAAATTTGCAATGATTGGCAATACTAACACCAATTGGCAGCAGGCTCGCCCTGTAGCAAACTTACTGCCATGATGTACCGAAACGAACCGACTTCACCAGGGCACATTTATTTGATAGTTATTGAAATCAATTTGCTCTCTATCAAAAGACTCTGTTTTTTTATTAGTGTATGTCTACTGTTGTACCAAGGAAAATGCAGTGCTATGTTTGTGTTTACAATGAAGTACAGTTACATAAATAATCAGTACAGTTACATAAATAATTTCTTGAAACCAAGTGAACAACTGCTAAACATATTTAAAACAGTAATGGTAAAACTAGTCATGAATACAAAGCAAAAAAAAATGTTGCTTTCATCCATAGTCATGATGCCAGAAAACTTTTGTGTCGTGAAGTTATGGTACTTTTGGTTACATCTATTGTTAACGAAAAATGTAATGTTTGCGATTGTGTACATTTGCAGCTCCCCAAGTAAATACGTACAACCATCTAGGTCAAGAATGTGTTGGTATTGGTTGTTCAGTGGATCTGTTTATTTTCAACAATTCCTACATTGACCTTGCAACGATTGGACAAGTATGTCGACTTACCGGTGGAGAAATATACAAGTATACATATTTCCAGGTGATTATTTTTGAAGTAATATTTCAGTTGTCAACTCCTTTCTGTGTTAATTTTACTGTAAATTTATAAATATGTTTTTTACATCATTGAAAAAAATAATTTACGTACAGTACACAAAATTTGCTTGTAGATATTTTGTAGTGTTACAAGATTCTGTACCATGTAATTATGGTATTCATATATAATTGTCTGGATATTCATGATGTGCATTTAAACATTAAAAAATGATTTATGTATTGTCATAGTTTTTTATATGTAGGTTATTAGATAACTGACTGTGGAAATATTTTTAGTTAAGTTTGCAGGGATATTTTAGTTTTGGTTAATATCAGATGTAAAATTGTTGTTAGTTACTGTTTAATAAGTACAATGGTATTGATGTTAAATTTTAGTTTTTATTGTTTATATTATTTAGTTAAATTATTTGAGAAGTAAAAATTGTCATAATGCACGCAACCAGTAAGTAAAAGTTCAAAATTGCACATTAATATACGCACTGATTACTTTTACGTACACTAAACTCCATTAACTTTGTCAATTGGGACCAAAGAAAACACTAATAAGCAATTTTGTATTAAACAGCCAGATAAGCACATTTATAAAGTTTACCGTTAATGGAACAGTGGTTTTGGCACCCAAAATCATAATATAGTACAGTACCTATTATACATTTTAAAACAAACCCAAATCATGCATTGTGTGTACAGGATTTAAAAAACTCTATGTACTACACATATAGTACTTGATTTTGTAACTGATATTTATTTGGCACTAAGTGTAGTGTAACTCACAGCACATCGAGTATATCCTACTTATACCATGCAGGCTGGTCGCCAGGCGGTGAGGCATTGTCACGAAGAGATAAGCGGCACGTAGTGTGCCTGTTTTTGTGTATCTCTTCCTAAATTGTACAACGATGGGCTGGCAAAGTGATTTGAAAGTTGCAACCATCTTAATGAATTAATATAACTATCTAATTTTTCTACAAAATTGACAAGACAAGTTTTGCTACTCACTGCCTCAAATGTAGATTGCTTTCTCATTCGGTCTCAGGATGCTTAGTTAAATTGTGTAAGATTTCTATACAACTTTAATTATTAGGTACTTTGATTCATAAACACATTCACCCATGCACACACATACACACATACACACACGCAAACACACACACACACACACACACACACACACCACTCACACTCACACTAAAAAATGAGAAATGCATAAATGTGTTAATGTTCATACACAATTGATACGAAAAAAGTAAGAAAAGTTAAATGATGCCCTTTTTGAAGAAGTCTTTAATTTTTTTCCCTTTTATTTCTCATTCTCTCTGTCTTAAAGTTACTAGAATAGAGTATGAATCAAAGTTGTCGCTTACAAAACTTTTGGTGTAGAAATTTTTCCTAAATGTTATATGTGTTCTTACTTGCAGTCTGATTTGGATGGGGAACGATTTATAGATGATTTGATAAACAACATTAGTCGTCCAATAGCATTTGATGCCATCATGAGGGTACGAACATCCACAGGTGTCAGAGCTACAGATTTTTATGGACATTTCTACATGCAAAACACTACTGATATGGAACTATGCAGCATTGATTGCAACAAGGTAAGCTTACAATCAGCGCAAAAAATAATTGGTAATAAAACTTCCAATGGCTCTGTGAGGAAGCCTTCTGTTAAGTATTCTACTATCTAGCACTTCTCATGTGGTTTAATTTATTAATGTTGTAATTTCAAGGATTTACTTTAGCATTATAACAAAGCAAGTATTGCTGTATCAGCTTAAGAATGCTCTGACTGTCAGGAATGGTAAGTCTTAGGTCATTCCTTATCAACTGTAAATAATTTTTATTTTCTTTTTAATGTACCGGTTAGTCGTGTGGATACTTAGCATTGAGGTTAACTATGGTATAGCTGGAATGATTTTCTTGCTTTGTGCAGTTCTATTGAAGAGAATAGTTTTGCCAAGGACATGCAGCCTAAAGTGTTCTTCAGTTAAAAGTCATACATTCTGTCGCAACATGATAATATTTTGTGCTGTCGTAGCAGTTGCAGTCAGCCAAATGTTTTATGTCTTTGAAAATTGAAGGTACAGTAATTTCAATTTAGTAATGGCAAGGTTGGCCAAGGCTGAAGAGTTGAATGAAGTGCTCGGAGCTCAGCGCTGTAGTTCATCTGCATGAGGTGAAGTTTTCTCTGTATCAGTTGACAAAAATGTGACTGAGTACTGTACACATGAGGCTTGACTGCTGATGTATCTGAAGAAGTTGTTGAGCAGGATTGCTTGGTAAACATGAAGTATATTCTAGTGCTTATGCTTACTTAGAGAATTTTTAATGGCTTAAACAAATATTTTCAAGTGGCTCCACAAGTACAAATATAATGGTTTATAGTCTTAGAAGACATTTGGCAGCCAGTAGTACTGGCACTGCATTACCTATTTCTGCATACCACAAGTCCCTACATAAATGACCTCTGTAGTATCTTCGTTTGGACATTTCATTATCACAATTAACTTCCTGCACAGTATAATACAGTATCAACTAGTCTTGTAAGTAGGGGAAAAATATAACTAATCCAGCATTTAATTATATAAATCACCTTCAGTAGGGCAAAACTTTGGCTCGAGGTAGTCAAACAATAACCTAAGCAAAGCTTTCCAGTACTGTATCCAGTAATTCACATGACCTGAATGGCATGCAGACTTTTATGTATAACCTGGTGATCCTACAAATCTGGCCACGTGACTAAGCAAGTCTATCTAACCCCAGCAGGTTACTTAATATACGTAACCACCTTTAAAAAAGAGTCTACCATTGCGAAGTTTGAATAATCTTTGATAGCAGTGACATACAATATTTATGGATCCCTATCTTATCTTTTGAGGTTTACCTTCAGGATTTTGATATATTGTAAGGTACTTGGCCTACCCACCCTATCCCTTTCTTTTTTCTAAATTTGTTTGTTGTGCAGAATTGTGGTTTCATGTTGGCATAAACGTAACGTAACCGTAAACTTAACTTCCGTAACTTCTTAAATACGTTTATACACGTTTTTCGGCATCAGCATATGTCTAATGTGATCCCGAGATGCTTCGTGGGGCACTAGTT